>VDFB02330352.1:0-69647 GCA_007258455.2 Sequoia sempervirens
TTAATGAAGAGATTAAGAAATAGATTAGGATTAGATGAAAATGACATGTGAGGAATTAAATAAATGTAATATTTATTTAATTTTATTTGATGAAAAGAGGATTAAGGAGGGTAAGGTATTTAATTATTAATTAAATACCTTAGGGATTTGGCAGAATTAAATATATTAATTAAATAATAGTAATATTATTTAATTAACTCGGATAAGAAGATGTTTAGACGAAAAGTGATAAATTTGGATAAATTAAGTGTCCAAATTTGGATGTCTATAGTGGAATATAGGGAAGACCTTTGACTTCCTTGGTTTTAGTCAAGCTCATTTTCTAATACACAATATTGTAAACATACCAAGTAGTTGATGCAATGCCTAGAATTTGAAAGTAGATGTGGTGTTGATGTAATGCTATAATGGTCTTGTGCAAATAATTTTGCATGAGATGTTTTATTTATTTTTTATATTATTTGATGAGAACTAATGACCTAGGATTGTAAATATATACATTATCCTCATCACTTGAGGTATTTGGACTTCAAGTAATAGGGTAATGATCAAATTTCAAAAAGCTTGGCCCAAGAGTGGAAGATTTAAAATTAAAAATTGGGTGGAGCATCTATGACGTAGCCTAGTCTAAGAACATGAGCACACATACAATCTTGTCTAAGAAGACAAGGATCTTGTATGCTTAAATTGGCTTTGATTATATAGACTAATAAAAAGATATTCAACTAAGAAATTGTAAGTTACAATCAATTGTGCACTAAAATAACCAAGTTAAATACTAAAACAATATACTTACAAGTACCAAAGCCTAAATTTGATGGTTGTATAATTATATTTATGTATTTTCCCTATAAAATACAATTAAAATAAAAATATTAAAAATTACATTAAATCTATTAAATATTTTGTGTTAATAAAAAATACCTTCACCTTTTAATGAGAATTTTATATAAAAAATCATCACAAAAAATTATCTCACAAACAAGTTTGACAATCAAATTTAGACATGTATATCACTATGACCAAAATGATATAAGATAAAAGTATAAAAATATAAGAATTTTTTATCTACAAAATACATTATCTTTTTCCTAAAATTAAATAATATTAAATACACTAAAACAAGCAATAAATAATAATAAGAAACCAAAATTCTAATAAAAATATCTAAACAAAAATAAATAACCAAATAAAATTACAAAGTAGATAACAATACTTGTATGGTGAAGACAAAATATTCTAAAATGTCTTTTATATATATATATATATATATATTTATTTATATTGATGATAAAAAAATTATATTATTAAATAAATAACCAAATAAAATTACAAAGTAGATAACAATACTTGTATGGTGAAGACAAAATATTCTAAAATGTCTTTAATATATATATATATATATTGATGATAAAAAAAAATTATATTATTATTATTATTGATGGCAGTATATTTGAAATCTCCCATTTTATAATACAGCCCTTCTAAAAATTTAATTGTATTTTAATGAAAAAACGCCCCAATACGGCCATACGGCCATCAAATTTAAGACTAAATTTTAAGTGTATCTTATACGTTATTAAAGTAATAGCATAAACAAATGAATATTCGAAATTCGCATTCCAGAGAGTTCGTCGGACGCAAAATTACTATCCAATCGATTTAATAAATCCACGGACCGTAGCTTCTGGAATGTCTCTGGTTTATAAAATTCTTGCACCCTATCCTGACCAATTACCACGCACAGACCTTCAACCGAACAAAGCGTTAGATCTGTATTTTGGTAGAAATTGCAGGTACGCTTTACAGGATTACGTTTTATTAAGGATTAGAGAGGATGAGTAGCATCACAGGAAGGACCTCTCTCTGTTATTTCATTAGGGGTAGATTTCGGTCTGCAAGGGTTTTTAAAATTTAATTAGTGCTCTTAGGGTTTTCAAAATACAGATCTTTGAAAATCACGGTGCTCTTGGCTGGATGCAGATTAAAACCATAACCTAATAAATATTTGTGAGGGTTTTGAGAGTCGTAGTAGCAGGCCGGGGGAGAATGTCTCATATCCTTTTGTTAGTTTATTAAATTTAAATATTTATTTTCAATTTATTTCAATATCGGAGAATTATGTCTTGGGGTAGTGGTTTTTAGGTTGTGTTGCTCTGTTTGGGAAAGGGTTTCAGATCCTTAACGGCAGGTCACGTGGAAACCAGAGGGATAAAGATCGTGAGCGCGCTCAGGCCCGGAATGCAAAGAAGGGCCCCAAATCTGGCCATAACGATACTCTCACACCCGAACAGAGAAGAGAAAGGTTAGTTTTGCTTTTTGTGCTATGGTTAATGAGTATGAAATTTTTATTTTAGTTTGTTCTATCTTGTGTGCAACATTTTTTTAGTGAATTTAAGTGTAATTGATGCAATGTGCGAGCTTATATTAGCTGATTTATATCAGGATAATAGAAGTGAATAATACTAAATTGCATATTATCAAATTTCATAACATTAAAGATTGCTAAACACAGATTTGTCAAGGACGAGGGTATTGATCTGTAAGATATTATTTTCAAGGCATACTGGTTAAGAACCCTGTTGTTTGTACCTATATGAAAGCTTTTAGTACCAGTTTTCTGGTTTATACTCTTATTCGTTCAAACATTGTTGAAACATAGAAATAATTGTTTTTCTTCTTAATTTCTCTTTGGTTTTGTGTTCTTTTAATATTTATTCTTTTGTTCTCTCCTCTTTAAGGAAAAGAAAATATGATTATGGCTTCTTTACAATCTTTTCAATTTTAAGAGAAAGTAAACACAAAATTTGGGCAGGGTTTGTCTTTTAATAAAAATCTGGTTAAGGAAATTTTGGGTGGGTTATTTGTTAATATAAAAGCCTGGCAGAGGATACAAGTTTCTCTTTGAGGAAGGGCAAGTGTTAGAATTATTGCCCAAAAAATCTGGGCCAGCCAAACCAAAGGTTTGGTTCAAGAAAATAGGTCTATGGTTTTGCTGGAGTAAGGTGAGGAATCTTGAATCATGAATCTTATGGCTTACTGTAATGAGTGTGTGAGGAATGAGGATTAGGACACAAACTATGGACAAGGTTAATAGGTTGCAGTGAGAATGTGAATGCTACTTTTTTGTAGTAGGTTCCTAAGTGATTGGCCTTCTCTTTCTGATTGTTGCGGCTCTCTTGAGGGAGGATTTCAGTCTCTAATATTTGCTCTCTTGAGGGAGGATTTCAGTCTTTCATATCTTAAAGGATTAGATTCTTGTGAAGATTTCACTGATTTTTAAATATGACCATTTTTCTAATTAGTCAATTTCAATAGGAAGGTTAGCAAGATGGATTTCTCAAGTGTATTTACATTTCTGGACTGTGGTGTTCTTTCATGTCTAGAGATGCAAAGGCTCTTCAAGAAAAAGCTGCAAAAAAGGCCGCACAAGCTGCGGGGCAAGGAAACGACAACTCTATCAAGAGCTGTAGTAGGAAGTAGCTGATTCTGCAAAGTCTTAATTAGGCTCTGAAGTTGAAAGCTAATTGACAAGTTCAATTAGTGTTTAAGAGATTGTAATTTGGCAATTGCTATATGCAATGAATATAAATAAAATGCAAGTTTCTACGAAAATTTTGTCTTCAGAAAAAACTAAAAAGAAAGATGCTGAATAATCCTTTGCTTTAAGATTGATCGACTTTTAATCCGATAATATGGAAATGTATCAAAGCATAAATCAACTTAAGTAGATCGTAGATGTAGGTGATGTATTTTTGATTATGGTTTGAAAGTTTAGATGCGTCTAGGATTATTTGCTGAAGTTATTCTTAAAGTTTAGATGCATGATGATTTTTTGACAAGTTGTCTTAGATTAATTGTTAGAAATTTAGGTTCAAAATATAAGATGAACGTGACATTGAATAAATGTTTATAAGATAGGTGACGAAATAAATGTTAAATATATTAGTAAAATAAATGCTTTATAGATGTAGTTAACAGATTGTTGAATCTTTAGAGTTTGATGGTTTTGCTTTCAAGCTGTACACTGCTTATTGGATTTTTTGCTTTGCTGTTATGCTAGTTGCAGTGTTTCTGGAGATCTGGAGGTTAGTCCAATTTTGTTTAATATGGCGATCTTTTGGTTGTATTCTCTTTTTAGGCGGCCTTAATTTATTTAATCAAAATTGGTATTTGAATTTAGGTTAGCCTTGTGATGTTTAGATGATGTGTATTTAATGTGTGATTTAGGTTCTTAAAGGGGAATGAATAATGTTTGTGAGTGGTAATTTAGAAATTGAAGTGGAAACAAATGCAATGCAAAATAAATTTATCAAATTAATCACAAACCTCTAAACATAAAATTTAAAATCACAAGTAATAAAATTAAAATTTATGAAAACTTTTAAATATAAAATTCAAAATCACAATTAACAACATTAAAATTTATTAAAACTTTTATATATAAAATTAAAAATCACAAGTAACAAAATTAAAATCCCATAGCATTGGGATAGAGCTCAATCTCACCAGAAACAATAGGCTTCTAGGAGGTTGAAATCCAAGCATGGAGATCAAAACAATAGGCTTCTAGGAGGTTGAAATCCAAGCATGGAGATCGAAACAATAGGCTTCTAGGAGGTTGAAATCCAAGCATGGAGATCCCTTATCAGGAAGGGAGGCCCACAAGCTATTAACAACTTCAGGCCCACAGACCACCATAGGGAGGCCTTGACACAAGGCAACGGGTGAACCCTATCCAAAGTAGGAGGAAGTTGAGCACGAGCAGCATCAAAAAAGGTTTTTTGTTTGCAGTCACGCATAGCTCCAACAAAGGAATCAACAACCTTTTTCGTTTGCAGTCACGCATAGCTCCAACAAAGGAATCAACAAAGGAGAGGGTCGGCCCCCACAACCACCGGCTCCACACAGTCCACCAGAGGAGGCATGCTTAGGGGAGGAAATTCGTCCTCCACAAGACACACAATCCACGCAGGGTAGTGCAAGAGGGGCGTCGAGAAGAGGGTCTGCATTGCCCACTAAAAGAGGGCTTGTATTAACACAGGGCAACCCTTGAGAGATGCCCAGAAGAGGGCCCCTCAACAGACTACAAAGCTGCGCTAGGATCCAGTGGCACCTTGACACCATTCAAAAAAATATTTACCTGTTGGCTCTCGCCCAGGGCATTTGAAGTCGTCGTCGTGGTCTCACTCTTGCAATCCACTTATTGAGCCTCTGGGTGTCAAACCTGTTTGGGTTTGATTGTCGAATCTCCCCCTCCAATTTTGGGAGGAATTGTGTTTTGAAGCTATTAGCAACTCTATTGGTCGCTTTCTGAAGGTTGACTCTACATCTCGGGATATAGGGCATATGATGGTGGCTTGTATCTTAGTTGATTTGGATATCTTCAAACCCCTTTTTGGTGATGTGGTCTTGATGGTGGAGGACAGACCTTGGTTGTAGCTGTTGGACTATGAGGGCCTTCCCTTTCGATGCAGGTGTTTTTCCATTGGTCATTTGGCCGCTAGTTGCCCTCTTGCTTGTCGTAAGGGCGCTACTACTTGGTTGAGAAATGCTTGCTTGAACCACCTCACAGTGGGTCCCTCTTTAGATGTCTCATGTGGAGGACGACCCTCCGTTGGCAATTCCTCCCTTGGTGGATGATCCTATCCAGGTTCCTCTTCTAGCTATCCTTTATGTGGAAACTATGTTGACTCATTTTGTTTTCGCTATCTAGGCGAACTCTGGGCGCCCCTCTTTCATTGATTTTGTTGATCCCTCAATTGCCAATGACTCTTCCTTTGTATGGTCGGCTCCTCAACGTGATGGCTCCCTGCGGGTGGCTGTTGAAGATCCATTCCTCTTCTCGCTCGGTGGACTTTGATTTTGAGTCTTCTTGGTCTATTGTGATAAGGAAGGAGGGACTCCCCAAATCTGTTGCTTCTTTGAGACCTAGAGCGACATAAGTCAAATTGGTCGCCTCAAGTTTTGGGGTTGTCTAGTCTTTGTTTGTGTTTCTACAACTGTCCGTCAGTTGTTTCTGTGTATTTGCAACTATTTGTCAGTTGTTTTTGTGTTTCTCCTAGTTCATGTTCTGGTTTGAACTAGTTTTTTTGGCCCTTTGGGCTTCTATGTGAAGGGTACAACACCCTGTAAATGTTGCTTATCTTATCAAAAACAAAATTAAAATTTACGAAAACTTTCGAATATAAAATTTAAAATCACAAGTAATAAAATTAAAATTTATCATAAGTTTTAATTGACGAAGGATTGTTTCATGATTATCACAATAAAATTCAAAATTTATTATAAACTTTCATTGGTGAATGATTTGTTTGTATGTATTGGAATGTAGTTGCTTCTTGCTTGCATGATATGTAATGTAATGTACCTTAAGTGATTTAAATGATGTTTAGATGGTGTGTATGAGTAGGTGTAATAAATGTGGTTTAGGTTTTGTGAGTGCCAATTTAGAAATTGAAGTGGAAACAAATGTAATGCAAAAGAAGCATATCAAAATTATCACAAACCTCTAAATATAGCTCACAATAAAATTCAAAATCATAATATTATATAATCACAAACCTCTAAACATAAGATGAAATGTGTGAAGTATGGGACTTGGAGAGAGTAGTGTGTGGCTTTTTCTTGGCTCAGGGTGGGTGCTTAATGCTTTGGAGAGGGGGGAGGTGGGATACAAGGGGTTTTCTCTTCATTACTTCATTGTTCTTTTTGTGTTTTTTCTTGTTGTTTGGGGTTTGAGAGTGATAAGGGTTTTGGGGGTTTGTCAATGCTTGAGCTTGGCTGACAAGGGGTTTTCTCTTCATTTACTTCATTGTTCTTTTTGTGTTTTTTTCTTATTGTTTGGGCTTTGAGAGTGATGAGGGTTTTGGGGGTTCGTCAATGCTTGATCTTGGCTTTCTTTTGCAAGCTTTGTCTTTAGGGGAAGCTTTCAACTTTATTTAAAATATGGATTATAGGCCTTCTCTATGTGATATAGCTTGTCTTTTTTGAGGCATTTTGATGATGGTGGTTTCTTGAATAATGTTTAGAGGATGGAGGGGATGTCTTTGGTTGGGGGTCTTTGCATTCAGAAAATTAATGGTTGTTTGGAGAGGTGCTCAGAGAGACCTATTCTAGTGATTCAATTTGACACAATTGCAGAGGATGATATGTATTTTTTGAATCATGCCTTAATCTATAAGTTCACGGGAATGTAGCTCTCGCTTCCTTTATTGGATTCGTGGGCTAGGCAGACTTGGAACTTTGAGGGTGAAATGGAGGTGATGACGGTCAACAATTTTTTTATGGTTGTTTTAATTGCATTGTTGACTGTCATAGTATTTGAAGGAGGGCCTTATTTTCGCAATTGGATTGCCTTGTTCATCAAGCCATGGCACATTAGGATCAACCCTTTGGAGGAGCTTTCAAATCATGTTCCTATGTAAGTTTGCCTCCTTTGGTTTTTGGTTGAATACTGGTGGAATGATATTTTGCATATGGTTGCTTTGTTGTTGGTAAAATTGGCAGGTCATTCTCAACAAACATAAGATCGAAAGCTAATGAATTTTGTTTGAATGTATATTGAAATAGATTTGAACTTTTTTCTAGATTTTTTGGAAATTTGGGTGGGTTCATCTTCTTGGGTACAATAGTTTGACTATGAGACTCTTCCTTTCCGTTGCCAGTTGTGTCATGAATATGAGCATTTGTAGAGACGATGTCATAGATTTTGACTGTCTAAGCCCCAACCTTCTCAAACCTCTTGCAAGGTTTCTAAGGAGGAAAAAAGCAAGGCTCCTATTCTAGGTGAAAGGGAAGATAATGGGGGTTTTATTCTTGTTAAGCTTTGCAACAAGAACCATGGTTTGAAAAGATCCTTCAAAGAGAGACAGGAAGGGGAAATTTTTACTCGTTTTGAGGTGTTGAATCACCTTAGTTAGCAGGAGGTGAATTATGATATGATGGCTCTGGACTTGGGTGCTTTGGAAGTGGTTCAGGAGGGCCCTATTTCTAGTGATCTTTAGTGCACTTAGGATGGTGGATTATCTCTTGCTCAAAAGGATACAGATCTAAGCCTTTTGGGCTTTGTTGCTCATCTGGTCCCTGTAGCTTTGGACTCATCTTCCTCCTTTAGAGAAAGTGGTGTTTGATGTGGATAAAGAAAATAAGGCTTCCCCTTCTTTAGGACTTTTTTAGAAAAATCCTAAGAAGGGGGTTCCAAAGAAACCCTCCAAAGTTGGGAGAAATAAATTTTTGGAGAAAATCAAGATGATGGGGGAGGCTTTAGCTTGGGGTGGGTGCTTAATGCTTTGGAGGGGGGGGAGAGGAGGGTACGAAGGGGTTTTCTCTTCATTACTTCATTATTATTTTTGTGCTTTTTCTTGTTGTTTGGGGTTTGAGAGTGATAAGGGTTTTGGGGGTTTGTCAATGCTCGATCTTGGCTAACAAGGGGTTTTCTCTTCGTTACTTCATTGTTCTTTTTCTTGTTGTTTGGGGTTTGAGAGTGATGAGGGTTTTGGGGGTTCGTCAATGCTTGATCTTGGCTTTCTTTTGCAAGCTTTGTCTTTATGGGAAGCTTTCAACTTTATTCAAAATATGGATTATAGGGCTTCTCTATGTGATAAAGCTTGTCTTTTTCAAGGCATTTTGATGTTAGTGGTTTCTTGAATAATGTTTAGAGGATGGAGGGGATGTCTTTGGTTGGGGGTCTCTGCATTTGGAAAATTAATGGTTGTTTGGAGAGGTGCTCAGATAGGCCTATTCTAGTGACTCAATTTGATACAATTGCAGAGGATGATGTGTATTTTTTGAATCATGTCTTGATCTATAAGTTCATGGGAATGTAGCTCTCACTTCCTTTATTGGATTCGTGGGCTAGGCAAACTTGGAACTTTGAGGGTGAAATGGAGGTGATGATGGTCAACAATTTTTTTATGGTTGTTTTAATTGCATGGTTGACTGTCAAAGTATTTGAAGGAGGGGTTTATTTTCACAATTGGATTGACTTGTTCATCAAGCCATGGCACACTGGGATCAACCCTTCAGAGGAGCTTTCGAATCATGTTCCTATGTAAGTTTGCCTCCTTTGGATTTTGGTTGAATACTGGTGGAATGATATTCTGCATATGGTTGCTTTGTTGTTGGGAAAATCAGTGGGTCCTTCTCAGCAAACACAAGACCAAAAGCTAATGAATTTTGCTTGAATGTGTATTGAAATAGATTTGAACTTTCTTCCAGATTTTTTGGAAATTTGGGTGGGTTCGTCTTCTTGGGTACAATAGTTTGACTATGAGACTCTTCCTTTTCGTTGTCAGTTGTGTCATGAATATGAGCATTTGTAGAGACGATGTCATAGATTTTGACTTTCTAAGCCCCAACCTTCTCAAACCTCTTGCAAGGTTTCTGAGGAAAAAAGCAAGGCTCCTATTCTAGGTGAAAGGGAAGATAATGAGGGTTTTATTCTTGTTAAGCTCCACAACAAGAACCATGGTTTGAAAAGATCCTTCAAAGAGAGACATGAAGGGGAAATTTTTACCCATTTTGAGGTGTTGAATCACCTTAGTCAATAGGAGATGAATTATGGTATGATGGCTCTGGACTTGGGTGCTTTGGAAGTGGTTCAGGAGGGCCCTATTTCTAGTGATCTTTAGTGCACTTAGGATGGTGGATTATCTCTTGCTCAAAAGGATACAGATCTAAGCTTTTTAGGCTTTGTTGCTCATGTGGTCCCTATAGCTTTGGACTCATCTTCCTCCTTTAGAGAAAGAGGTGTCTGATGTGGATAAAGGAAATAAGGTTTCCCCTTCTTTAGGGCTTCTTTAGAAAAATCCTAAGAAGGGGGTTCCAAAGAAACCCTCCAAAGTTGGGAGAAAGAAAGTTTTGGAGAAAATCAAGATGATGGGGGAGGCTTTGGTGGAGTCAGGTTCTGTCAAAACTTTTGACTCCCACTTTTCCAATCTCCAGAAATGATTATTCTCTCATAAAATGTAAGGGGCTTGAACAATGGCCCTCAACAAAAAGTTGTTAGTGATTTGGTGTGAAGTCATTCTCCTAATGTGTTTTTCATTCAGGAAATTAAGCTTTCTTTCTGTAGAGAGTATGTGTGGTTTGATGTCTAAACTTTGGTGCCCTGGTCAAGGCCAGTGTATTGGAGCTAGGGTAATGCTAGTGGTTTGGCATGCTTTTGGAGCCTATTAAAGTTTTTTCCCTCTTGGTGATTGTCTTGTAAGTATTCTATTTATGTGGTTGCTTCAAGCTTGGAGATTGAAAAATTTGTCTTTTCTAATATTTATGTTCCTACAGATTTTCTTGGTAAGTAGTGCCTTTGGTCTCATATTAAGTTCATTTAACTTTTCCTTTGGATTATTGATGGTGACTGTAATGTTATTGCTGATCTAGATGAAAAGAGGGGTGGTGTTTTGAGGATGGAGCCTTCTACGTTTTTTCTCCGTGATAATATTTATGTCTTAAATCTTGTGAATATTAAGTCTAATAATAGTTAGTTTACTTGGAATAATAGAAGATTAGGGGAGGATTGTATTGTTGAGAGGCTTGACAGGTTCTTGGTCTCTTGTTTTTGGATTGGTGGGTCTTGGTCTACTAGTTCAGAGATTCTGGATTGGAGGGGTTTTGATCATTGGTTGATCAAGCTTTTTGCTTCTTTGGCTTGTGGTGCTCGATCTCCCTCTTTCAAGTTTCAACTTATGTGGTTGTGTGACTCTTCTTTGTAGGATTATATGGTTGAGTGGTGGCATCATGGTAGACTTGGTTTTGGCATTGCAATGTATTCTTTTGTCAAGAAATTGCAGTATGTGTTATACCAGCTCAAAAGGTGGAATATGTAGTGTTTTGGCAACATCTTCTAGACTAATATTGCAATTTAGGTTAGTTTGGATGCTATTACTCGAGAGATTAGAGAGTTTGTCTTTCTGAGGAGTTGCTCATGGAGGAGGCAATGGCTTTGAAAGCTTTGGAGGAGTGTGAATTATGTGAGGATATTTATTGGAAATAAAAGGCATGTGTTGAGTGGTTGCAGGAGGGGGACAAAAACATTGCCTTTTTCTTAACTCTATGAAGGTTAGGAGACATGGGAACTCTATCCCTTCTCTTGTGAATGCCAATGGTGAGCATTTGTCCTCTTTGGGAGATATTTCCAAAGAAGTTCTTCATTACTTTGCCTTTTTGTTCAGGGAGGACTCTCTGGATGTATGGGTGCAAGAAAATCATGTCATGTCTTGTATCCCTTTCGTAATGCCCAAAAATTCCTATCAAATTACAACTAAGGACAAAACACAAATTTCAGATTTCATTCACATACACTTGCAAAAATCTCAAAGTTTGCTACGAAGCAGACACTACAAGGAAGCATACAACATTTGACCAGCCAAAAACTAAAATCTTTTAGTCAGGTAACTAAATTGCTTAGATAATCTTGGTTGGGGTTCAAAGGGAGATGTGTAATTCACATCATTGGGGTAGACTTTGTTAGTTCCACTCAAAGTTTTGAAAAGAGAGCAAACCCTAGGGGTTAGACCTAATTCCTCGGGGGCTCGTTTTTGACGGTCTTGCCTACGTATATACTTCACAGAGGAATCTTAGTTCAACAACTAGACTTCAACCATCTCCCACATGGTTGGATAAAAAGGAACAAAATCGCTAAGTTACAAGGATGGCTTTACAATAACATACACCCTCAAGGGTTAACTCACCTCTAGTTTACCAACCATTCAGTTAATACATGTTATGGACTATAATGGTTCAATTTTGGGGATCCTTCACACGATAGGAAGAAATCACTTAGATTGATAAGATGAGGAGAATACCACCATAATCCCATTATTGTGAACAAATCCATACTTGATTTGCAAAATGGATCCACATGATTCCAATCTACATCTTCTCTTAGTTTGTCTATCTAATCAGCTAATTAATGACTTTAAAAGTGCTATTAGTTTCAATATTACACAAATAATTTAAATGGTTATATTATGAAGAACAATAGGGCATATCCCCTTAGCATAATTTCCTCACTAAAAAGATAATGATACTTGGTACCAACTATCACCATAGTTTTCGGTCAATTAACCACCATTTCCTCTTTTATTTTCTATCCAAACCATCTCATATCCCACCTATGTACTCAGCTCTAGAGCCAATGACTTAAAAAGTGCTACTATTGATAATATTTAACAAATAATTAATAGATTCGTATAACAATGGTAGTGGCATTTTCAATTCACCTGAGTTCACAATTAAATTGAAATCATACACTTAATTATAGTCTTGAACTAGTGACACATAATAATTTATCAAGATAGTTGAGTAACAATGATAATTACGCCTTTCTTGACTAGAATTCACTTCACCTTCTACCGAAACGATAACTTAATAGTTAAAAATTCAATAGGATAGATATAACCCCAAATTGAATGAAATAATAATTACTCGTTTGGTTCAAGTTTGGTCAATTAATACACAAGACTAATGTATTTTAGACCTTAGAAGATTTAGAAGAAAAAAAATAAAAAATACAAAGTTAATTCAATGAATTCCTAGTTCTTAATGCCGCTATTCTAACATCCTCAATTCGGTATTATCTACTACATTTAACATTTATGCTATGATAACTTGACAAAAAACACAATCAATAATTTTCATTTTTTATTTTTTATTAAAGTTATGAAAAATACTAACAAATTTAAACATGCTCATATAGGGTCTTATATTATACACATTGCCCACATCCTCAAACAATGTTGTGCACACATACTAGCTAGGGGAAATAAATAAATAATAGCGTACTAACTTAGTTAATAGAAGACCTTAAGATTGATTTATGATCATTATTTAACTTGATAACCCTACCTTTTTAACTCATCTTGATGGCAACGTTGAAAACCACATTTAACATTTTGTCTTGCAATTCCATTCTCAGTGAATAGAATAGTTGAAATTTATTTGATTATTAATTTCCTTATTTATTTATTTATCTTTAATTGTTTACTTGTCTGAAATAAGATAATTAATATATATACATATTAAAAAAAATAGATTTCTTTTAAAAACAATAAATATTAAAGAATAGCAAATTCACATAAATATATATTAACTCTTTTATATACATGGTATTATTTTCCTTTGAAGAAAAGGAAAGAGGGGTGAATAAAGGATAATCCTCTTTTTAAAAGATTGCCTAGTAGTTCTAATTTCTATCCTTAATAAGGTGGTCACTTTTTTTAATTTATTAGAATCTCTTTCTTTTTAAAAGTATGGGGATTTAGTCCCCTCCTCATCTTTTAGCACAATATAAATGTATTTTAAAATTCCATTCATTTCTTTTTCAATTGTCACTTCATGTCTATATGTTTGTTTGAGGAGTTCAAGGTTTAACACTTGATTGTGCATATATATTGCTACATTAGATGTATGAAATATTACATTTGATAGCTGCTTTTGTTGTACATATTTAGACATGATAGTGAGTAAAACTAGTTACAACACAAATTACAATGATGCTTATGTTCAATTTGTTTTGGGTGTGTTGTGTAATAATGGGAGGGGAAGCCAATATTAGAATGGTGCCTATATTTAGTTGGGCAATAGAGTCATGAATTCACATAGAAACATGTAAGAATTGCAACCAATGGTGCCTATATTTAGTTGGTCAATAGAGTCATAAATTCACGTAGAAATATGCAAGAATTGCAACAAATGGTGACACCGTAATGAAGGTGTCAAAAAACTATTATCCAAAATGCATATGCCACTTCTATTCTACACATACATTAAAAATATATATATATATTGTAGAATATCAGATAAGCCTACTTAGAAATCCATAATGATACCCATACATTTCTAAATTATTCTTCTCAAAAGATACCTTGCAAAATCTTTGTTAAGATTTTACACTCTTTTGTTTGGCTAATTAATTAACAACACATCAAAAAATGCATCACACACATAAGGAGATATTTAATCAAGGTTGATTTTGCATTTAATCATTCACTTGTTAAAGATTACAAGTGTTAATACAAATTTGGGACGAACCTTGATCATTACGATATCGAAATTTTGCAAGGTAAAGAAAGGTAATATGAGTGATATAATATGATGAAGGTAAAGGAAAGAGGACATTACTTATGTAAGAGGTAAAATGGGAACACTAACACATCATTTGGAGTTATTTTAAAGAAATGGTTTGAAGGGCTCTTGAGTTAAGAGATGATGTTTTAATTCGGGCTCACTAGAGTATCTAAAACAAACTATTGTACAGGCATAGCAGATTGATAAGGAATAGCCATTTTCCTAAAAAGTCAATGCTAATCATGAAATTCGTAATAATGCCCAGTGAAAGTAGTATTAATATATTCATCAGGATGTTTAAAAACAAAAGGAATGATTTAATGGAGGGTTGACTATGAGAAAGTAATAAAATTACCGATTTCACTTGTAATGATATTTAAAAGAGAAAATATATTTTGACAGATCCATAAACAAATGATCAATTTGATAGGAATTAAGGATTGAATATACACATTTCCCATTATTCATATTAGGTCATACCCGGAAGACTTTAAGATAACATTATCAATGTATAAGGATTTAAGATTTCATAGCTCTAAAGTATAATGCCATGCCCCTTATTCAAACTGACTAAACTTCATATATCAGGCGATGCCATTCACCACTTCCAACTTCATCTGTGCTTTGTGTGGCTACAGTCCCATAGACATTTTACATTCATAACACAATAATTGTACTTAAATATTACTATATATACATAAATATTTTTTAAGGACTAAATCCGTAAGTGAGAATATGGTTGACTATGGATTCCTCAAGGTAAATCCAAATGAGTTTATCAAGTAACTGTTTCTTTGATAGTTTCATGGGCTCAAGTTCAAATATAGACATCGCAAAAAATTTAAAAAATAGGGGGAAAACATCTAAATAAAATTTGTCTCCACACTTAAATAATAATTTTAGCAGACATGGAATGTTTAATAAATTTCCTTCAAGAGATATAAACTCCTAGAATGCATTCATTATAAGGTGGAAGCCACATTTATATGAATAAAAGAATCAGTGACTGGTATCTAAAAGGGAGCTTCAATGACTAAAGTTTGTAAAACAAGATTAATATATGAAGATATTCAGATTGCTACTATTCATTGGTTGGGGAGATACTTCAACCAACCATTGTATTTATATTAACAAAAATACGGTGTGCCAACACTGCTTCAACGAAGGGGGTTAATCCAGAAGATCAAACATACAACAAACAATCAAATTGAAGTGCCTATTAAATATTTTTTTTCGTAAGACTTTTTTGTGAAGTTTGATTTTTGGCACTACTACATAGAAAGGGAGTTTAAGACAATTTTTGAATAAATTGTCTTAACTTGAAACAAAAAAAAACTTGTGTATTGTCTTAAATATTGTCTTTAAGCAAATGTTTCAAATTATAGTCTTAGACAATATGAAACATAAATATTTTTGTCTCTTTAAAGACAATTTCATTTTTTGTCTCTCTAGAGACAATGTTTTTAATCCCAATATCAAAAAATGTATTAAAAAAATAAACAATTTATTCTAAATATTTTTTTAATGTGGTTTTTAACATTCAATGTTTCAAATATTCTCGTCATTTGCTTGATTGCTAGAATTTTTATTTTTATTTTTTTAAACGCAATGAAAAAATTATGATAGAAATTATCAATGATTTTGAAGCTGGGAGCAATGAACAATTGTCGAATACACAAAATATAATGTTCATAAAAACCCAAAGAACATAATGCGTCGTAATCCAAATTCAAAAAGTTAATGCCAATAAGTATTTTTTTATTTATAGTTTATAAAACTGTTCAAACAATTCCTTTCTAGGAAAGAGAAAATGTTAATATTTTCCTACCAATTGGACCGACCATCCGTATGTGGCAACTTGCCTCTTACACCATTAACTGATTTATTCAAATTGATTCATGATTTTATCTGTCCAAGTCAATTCTTATAAAATATGAAAGATAGAGCCAACTAAATGACTATTATGACCAACCATATCCCTAAAAGCCAGTGCAATAACCCAACTAACGGCATAACTCTTTTGAGCATGGCAAGGTAGCTTGACAATGAGTTGACTCAATTGTTTGGACTAGACAATTCTGCTTCAAAGTGGGAACTTTCTTCTTCTTGCGTGTTTGTGTTTGGTCCTCTCAAAGGCCGATAACCTTTCATTGCAACAATCCACTAAATCCTGTACTTTATTATTGATGAATGATAAGATTTCCAAATCGTCTTGTGCATAGCACAATCTTTTGAGATTTTGATACGATTCTTGAGGGAGCTGAATTCTTCCTCTAAGATAACCAACAGGGTGAAAGCAAAATTTTCTTGTAGGCAAACAATATTAGATTTAACAAGTAAATCCATTTGCATCATTATATAACAAAAACAGACACTCCAATAACTTGTGAGAGGAATCATATATTGCATAAACCATACATGTAACTAAATGGCTTTGTAAGGATTCATATCTTGTTGGTGCTAACAATCACTACCCTAAGAAATTGATGAACACTTGCAAAGAAAAGAAACAATTGTTGAACTTGAAGGTTTATTAAAAGAAGCCATAATATTAAAAAATACTGTAAAAAATTATCAAAGTAATATGCTATGTTACATTTTTTAATATGAGTACATTGGAATGTTTATTACAAGAAGTTATAACAATTGGCATGAGTTTTCCACAATCTATGAAGTAGTGTATGATTGATTTTGATTTTAACTATGTATGCTTTTCAATCAATATTTCAAATCACACTCAATGATTTATCATAAAGAGTGAATTCTTAAAATTCCTTCTGTAAAGTCGGAAACAACATCAAGCCTAAAGGGAAAATTCACATTGATTATAGGGCTTCTCAATTACCACTAAAGTCTTTCTCAAATGCAATTTAATTGACATGTGGATAAGCAATCTTCTTGTGTCCCATGTTCAGTGTATCAGAAGGTAATTTCATCTACATAAACTAACTGCTAAGACGTATTCTTGCTAGTTTAGTCTGAAATGAATGTGTTGACAAAGATAAATAGTATTCAGTTATCCAAGGTCTGTCTAAGTTTGAGAATTCTCTGAATTTGGTTGACATTTTATGGTTAAAAGAGAGTCTTGAGATGTGAGAGATACTTTTTACATAGTTGCAAGTGTGATTAGATGGTATAAATTCAATGTGTTTTGTTTAGGAGTTAAAATCATGGATTTTAAGTTGAAGCAATTTACTAATTTTGTCTAGAGCATATTGGAGCAGTACACTATATTTGTTCATAATAAAAAAAGTTTTATGTAATCTTAATCTTTGGTTTGCTTCAAGTGTATGTGCCAAGGCTTCTACAAGATCAGGATGCTAGAAGCTTCTAATGCATAGTCATGGTTGGCCACAATGAAGCATAATCAGTTTAAGAGAAAGGAGTGATGTTGGATTGGGTAAGTATATATGTTTTTTGGTTAAGCCACAACATGTTTAGTGCGAGAAAGGACTTTAAATTTGCTTTCCTAAACATATTATAAAATGATCACAAATAGCATTACTAAGAGGGATTCTAAATTTGTACTATTTTCTTCTAGTGTTCTCTTTGCTATATCAACAATGTTCAGACTCTTATGTAACTCTATGATGATATATTTTATGTAACACTTTAGGATTGATGCTAGTGATGTTCTCTTAAAGAATATCCCAAAAAGGAGACATTACACTCAATTTGATCATTAATGTTGCCAACATATTCCACATTGACGCAAGTTGGAAAAATGACACCAATCTCATCAAGGTATCCCCTAATAGAAAGATTCTTAATGAAAGTGTTTCTCATTTTGTAATACTAAAGAAGAAATAACAAAAGTTATAAAATATGTAAGGAGTTTTCACATAAAATTGTTTTTTATGCAGAGCATATTCTTCAATTTTCTAAGAAATATATGTAGAATAGAAATAAGACTGATACTAATTCAGTTTAAAGTTAAAGTAATCAGAATTGAACCTGGTAGGAGGTAAAATCAGTTTCCATAGAATACTCAGCCTCTCTTCTAGATTGGTCCAGCATAAATAGTGAAAAACCAATAATCTCTTGCATGAGTAATCGCAAGTCACAATATTATGATTGTGCATAAATAAGTACAATAATCCTATCATTATACTAACTGCTTCAAGAATTTCAGTATAGGTAAGTCAAAGTATAGATACATTGATCCAAAGTAGCTAATAGGATTCAGATTAATTTTCCATAAATGTTATTAAGATTGTAACCCACTTGCATGCAAATGGCAGCATATATTGGAATCTCTGAAACCTGAAATTGGAAAATAAGTAGGAATAGAAAATTGCAAGTCAATTAACCCTCAATAATATTTCGCCAGTCAATAAAGGATTAAATGAACATTTAATCTTTAAGGCTTTCTCTCCTTTATTTGAAGTGAGAATCATGAAACGTCATAATACAATATAGCAAGAAGCACACACATCCATGAATTCACATTTAAGGCATATTGATTAATGTCCTCATTTAGACTGTTGTCTACAAATGGTATTTAGACTAAGAGAAGTCAAGTGCCTAATTAACATGTCCTCCCAACTCTAGTTTGAATAATATAACACCCTTAGCAAACGATACAGATGAATACCTACTGCGCATGATTCATTAAATCCCAAGGGAAGGAAGTAAACAAAATATGATAAGTTCAAAAATGCTTTCTTGTACTTGCCTAGACATGTGAAAAAGCGTAAAAGGAGATACCTAAGAAATTGTATTCAAACATCAAGGGGTCATGGATACAATGAAATTTTTAATCACAACTTAGTACATGATCCCCACATATATAACCAACAAAGTAAGTGGTGAGACAACTTTCTACATATCATTCAACATTTTTACAATTGGGTTATACATATCTCTACAAAGTATCATTCAAAATTTTAAGGAAATTTAGTTTTTTCTCAGATTTCTAAACCAATATAAATGTATCCTTCCTTCCAAACTGTTCATAGTAAAGAAATCCTTTGAGATTTAAATTACTCAAATGTGCATAATTTATTTTTATGGTACTGTCTCTTGCTGAAAATTGGACTATAAATTTGTCTTCTTACGATGAGTTGGCAGGATTTTTACAGTCAATGAATGCCATCAAAAAGTTAAAATGATGTTTGAAAAAACTTTATATGTTATAATCCTATTTGCAATACAATATTAGATTGTTAATACTTAAAAGCATCTACACATTGGCTTCAATAGTTTAATCTTCTCACATATTTACCATCTGATAATATCATCTCAAAAAGATGCAATATACCATCAATGTCTTGACTCTGGACTATGTGCAAATGACTAATCCCTTTATCTTAAGTGGGTGAGAACTTGAGGAATAAAAGGGACATTAAAAGAATACGTAATGTAAAATAGTCTAAATAATCCAAAAGGTTGTTTGCTAATTTTATTATCGTCTACTCTACATATAAGTTGAAAACATACAAATTTACAAAGTAGACATTGAAAAGTTGGTTAATTCTGTATGTGTACACAATAAGAAATTGCAGATGAAATAGAGGATAAAATACATTTGAGAGAGAGAGAGAGAGAGAGATAACCGACCTAATAGTTGAAGCGTTGCCAATAGTCACACTTCCAGCTTCTTTAAAAGCTGGTCTAAGTTTCCTTAGCTTTGGAGCATCAAACTAGCACCAAAGAAATTCAGAATACAAAGAAATCTTATTTAGATGTAATTTAATCAATCCATTCAATATATATTCTATTGTTTGATAAATCATTTGCATAAATTATCTCATGACAAACTATATACATCTTAAGAAGCCCAACCTTCCCTAAGCCTTCATCTTTGTCAACAATCGTAGATGGCTTTCCCCTTCCTCCTGAAACCTTGACCTACACATCAAGTTCAAGAAGACCATCAAGCATAAACAAAATAGAAATATAATGACTGTTGTTGCTAAAGGTTTGAAGCCACGGTTAATAGTTATTCCATTCAAAACACACAGACATACCGGCACAATTTCCCATTCGAAAGCACCACCATTTTGGGCTGAATTTCCACGCTCAAAGCTCTGAATTGCATAGTTATCCTGGTGCCAATATCAAGCAATTAGTTGACGTAATCCTATGTATAGAGCATAAAAGGTCACTACATCAAAATGTTTCCAACAAATTCTCCCATGCATAAAAAACTATTGTGCCACAAGATGAAGAGCAGCTCATGAAGATCCTAGTGCAATAATGTATATGGTTGTTGATTCCTTATGCCTTGGCTATCCTCACAGACCTACTAACTCTGCCTTTTCCTCTTGCAATCAATGTCAAAATCATTACCCTTGCTGTTGCTAATTGACTGTCCTTAGGCATTTCCTTGTCTAATGACTGTGATCAATGTCTTTTACCATTTTCTAGCATGGTGGACTGTCCATGACTGTCATCTTTTGAAAAGTCAGTCCTCTTACTCATTATTGCTGCTCATTCTAACAAGAGGTATTTTTGCTCTTTCTAACATGATATTGACGCTCTTTAACATGAGATATTGTTGCTCTTATTATCAATGATTTTCTGAACCTTTTTGCTATGACTATGATGTTCTGCACTTTTTGGTCCACAATTGCTGCACCTTTTTGCTGCTCATTTTCTGATTATTTGCTGCTTCTAACACTCTCATAGTTCATTCCTTAATTAAGCTCCTTTTGTCAACCTTTTTTCTGCTCTTTTAACAATCAATTTTCTGCTCTTTTCACGCCATTATTGCTGTAACTTTAAAGGTCTTATTGCTGCAACTTTCTTGACTATATTTTCTGTCCTTTATTCATAAAGGGAGCTGCACTTTTATTCATAAAAGGGGCTGCATTTTTCTGATATAACTTGCTGCTCTTTGTCATTATTTGATGCTCTTAACTCCCATCATTTTTCTGCTCATTTACTGTGAAATTTGCTTCTCTTTAACTGTGAAGATTTGCTGCTCATTGACTGTGAAGATTTGCAATGCATTTGAAATCTCTAATCTGCCTTTCCATAAGACTCCATGATGACACTAAAACTCAGAAATAAAACTCTGTGACTACATTTCATTGATCAGAAATCTACAAGAGAAACATTCTAGGGTTTTAAATGCATTATTTGCAACCTTGTTCATTACCCTCTTGGGACTGCCACCCGTATTTTGCTGCTTGTACAAATAAATGTGATTGTCCTTTCTTCATTGTGGTGGCGATTCACTACTTTTTCCCTTAGTCATGTGGACTCTGTTCTTATCATTGACTATGATCTTCATTTAACTATCCTATGAGCCTGCTTGAAAGTCACAATCCTTTACTCATGCTTTTGTCTCTACTTTACTCTTTCTTAGCATCAATACCAGCTCCTTCATTATGGTCTCACCACTGTCATACATATGACTGTCGCTACCTTCTCTTCACAGGAATGTTCACTCTGTTTCATGTATGCTGATGATATTCAAGGTTTTTAAACACAGTCCTTAATGACTGCCCCTTTAGTAGAACCTTCCTTGCTCTCCTTGTGACAGATCTGTGTCTTTCCTTTTGGAAATTTCTCATTATTTCAGCCTTAAGGACCGTCTCTTCATTAATATTTGTCACTTAACCTTGTTACCATTCTTTATGACAGTCATCTTCTCTTCAATGAGCCCGCCATACTCTCTATTTGTACAAGCACAGTCTTGTTAAGAATTACATTCTTATCCTCTGCATCCTCCATTCTCTCCGTAACTTTTGTAACTGTTTTAGCAAGGAAAAGGTAACAAGCTTATTGCAGAAACAAATATATCAATATAGAATCTCTTCATCATGTCGATTCACTGCTCTCACAGACCACCTTCACACAAACCATTGGGTTTAATGCATAAGGTCTGTCGATGATATTTGCACACAATTCATTTTGGGATCTATCTCTATCCAAGGAAGAATATGTGCACTCTTTTCAACTAACAGTCATTTAAGACTCCACCATCATGACTTCAGTCCTTTTCAATGAGGTCATGACTGTCAAAACTACAGTGACTTCATTAAGTTCTTAAGCTCCGCTTTTTGAGAATAGTTACAATCAGCAAATCATTCTCCATGATATCTTAGCCTTTTAAGGTGATTGCATTCTTGTGTCATTTACACAAGCCTATGTATGCAATCTTATTCTCAACCTTTGCTATTGTATTCTTTTAATTGTTTTAAGGTCTGCTAAACTGGCACATGAACTGCCATGTTTACTATATGCATAAGCAAGGGCATTCTGATCAGAAAAATTAGAGTTAAACCTTGTCCTCATAATGTGATCATGGACCATCTTGCAACATTCTCAAGATGCTAGAGAGGAACAAGCAACAAGAACACTAGGAAAGGTATATTGATTAGGGTATATGCATTTGTCTAAGATCCCAAAAAATCGATTGCCTTAGGCTTTGAACCATTCTATCATAATTGGGATTCATGAATTAGTTTATCTCATAGTTCCACGGAGTTTCGGGGACGGGACGGGATGGGCAGGGGCAGGGGGCAGGGGCCTAAGTTTGGGGGCAGCGAGGGGACGGCGGGGGGCCGGCAGGTGAGCGGTGCGCTGAAATACATATAGTACTTGAAAAATTAGTTATAAAAAGATGTATAACTGTAAAAGCCTCAAAGAGATGTCATCTTGTGGGATGCAATGAAGTGTGGGCTTGCTCGCACTTCATTGCATCCCACAATGACATCTCTTTGAGGCATTCAATCTAATAGTCCCTTTCCTGTGCTTGCTGCATAATGATAAAACACTCGTTCGATCCCTGCCGACTGTATAAAACTCAGGGAGCTTTGGATGGGCATGGACATCCAGCAAAGCATAAAAAAATGAAACAAAAACAAATACGAAAACCCTCCCTCGTACCTGGATTCAATCATTGCTTCAGTCTTCAGATGCCCACGCTCAGCCTTAGACTTGTGTAAAGTGTAAAAACTCGGCCAAAATGAAGTATAG
This sequence comes from Sequoia sempervirens, assembly GCA_007258455.2. Lineage (NCBI taxonomy): Eukaryota > Viridiplantae > Streptophyta > Pinopsida > Cupressales > Cupressaceae > Sequoia > Sequoia sempervirens. The sequence goes on from VDFB02330352.1 coordinate 22,996, forward strand.
TTAAAAAATTAAGTCAAAATATTTCGATTTAGCCTTTTAAGCTTTCAAAAAGATTTTAAAATTTAAAATTTATAAATTTTAGCTTTTGTCTTTTAAAAAAAAAATTATTTTTAATTGTATTTTAAGGGGGACATTGGAAGTCTCCTGCATTTTGGGGGACGCCTGGAAGTCTCGGGGATGTCCAAAAGTCCCCTCAAAAAAGAGACGTCTCAGAGGCGGTAGAGAAACAGGGGGATGACGAGGGGATGTTTCCAAACAAAAGGGCTGAGGTGGGAACATACAAGATAGGCGTTAGAAATGGTAGTAATATAAAAAAATTAGAAAACTAAGTTGGCAATCAAAAGGGCTGAGGTGTGAATATACAAGATTAGATTGATTCCAAACAAACTATGCAATGTAAAATACTAAAAACTAATAAATGCAGCAAGAGACAATTACTGCATCAAATATTTATATAATATTGGTAGATAATTTAATGGTTCATTTAAGGCACTCTGCTTTTGTGAACCTTTATTTTATAAGTTATTTAATCCTTCTTCTATTGTCCAATAACAAGAAAGATATAGTTCAACAACCAACATAATTCGACATAAGAGACAGACTTGTTACTTTGAGTAAGATATCTTACAGGTAATAGTTGGGCTCACTCCTTGCACACGTTAAGCAAAAGGCATGCTCACAAGGATTCTGTCAAGCACAACGAAGGTACAACTTATTGAATTAATAAAATCAAATTTGAACATCTATGTCAAACTAGCTTCCGACATTAAAGTCAAAACTAAATGTTATCTGAACAAAATTACAACTCACAAACTAGTAACACATACGACCATGTTGCATTCTTCAATTTTCTTACAAATGTTTTTTAAACTACCGACTCTAGTTTTAGCCATTAACTTTAGTCTCCGCAATCACTAAACCCAATCTATCAATGAAAGAATTTGCAAAAAGCTAAATAAATATGAAGAAGTCAATTAATTTGTTTATTAAGAGACATAGGAGCATGGAAAAAATGAATATTATTGTAACGTGCAAATTTGAAACAGTTTGTCATATGCTGAAGCCTTGAGAAAGTTGTATTACGTGAAAGCTAATTTATAAGGACTCACATGAAAATATCAATCCATACTTTAGTCTAAAGATTGGCTTAAGATTTTTCAAAAAATTTGCCTTGCCAACAGGGCATTGGCTCAGTAGTTAAACAACTTTTTATGCCCCCATTTGGGTTCATTTTAGTTTAAGTCCGTTCCACTCAAACAACACACATTAATTAACGAGATGTTGCTGGGAACAAGCCCCTAGAAAATTTTGGCAGCCAAGATTCCCTCGGACCTGGCAGCTAAGCCAATAAAAGTCCATGTGTGCAGCACAAGCCACTAAGGGGCATGTTTCAAGAAGCTTCCAAAAAATGTTTAAAATATTTGGTTAAACATTTTTGCTTCTATACGTAATAGGTTCAGATAGTTTTACAACACGAAAACAAAGAATATGCAAAGCATCCATTTACAAACAAATGCATGCCATGATCACCTTTCCTCAGCATCCTCGTACACTCCTACAAAAACTAGCTATACTTGCACTTGGTAAATGTGTGTACAATAAATTACATAACTAAGCATTAAATACTCTAAATATTATTGTGTGTTGCCATTTTACCCCATGAAATTAAATGGAAACCAAAAGAGAATTATAATTATGGATTAGAGAGATGAAGCAAACATCTATATTCATTCATTTGATGAATTGTTGCTTGCAGAACATTCAACGACACTTCTTAACTACACATTACATACATTAAATATTACTGTGTCCAGGAAGAGATCTTTGGTTTACTCTTTTACTCTTTTATTTGGCAAGGCTCGAAGAGGAAAGGTTTAATTCCATTTCTAAAGAGGGGGACAAGAGGGGAGGTAGATTAAACTCTTCTCACTCAATTCTAGATTTCAAAAGCTTTATGGAAGGGAATACTTGTTGATGTTGAACCTAAATCTGGTAAATTCTCCTAGAATAATAGGAGAGGTTTTTGTGACATCACAATGATCTCCTCTTAGTATCATTAGAATGGTTAAACAACTAGTGATCACATAATCTTCCATCATTAATATCTTGGGTTCTGATCATCTTCCAATCTAGCTAGAGGTTCAACCATACAAGCACTTTGATAGGTGTCTCTTCAAATTGAAGCAATGTGGTTAAGAGTAAGAAATTTGGATTTGCAAAGTTGGTGAGTGATTGGTGAAAGAAGCCTGTGGTAGGCAAGCATTTGCAAATGTTCAAGTTTGCACATAAGCTGAAATATCTCAACTCTTGTTAAAAATCTTGGAATAGAGAAGTATTCGGGAATATCTTTACTGAAAAGAGCTCTCTGGAAAAGGTATCAGTGGCCATAAATTTGAGGATTCAGGAAAATGGCTGGACAAATGATTCAATAGCTTTGGAGTAGCTTTGGAGTCAGGCCTTTTAAAGATGCTTTGGGAGTCTTATACCCTTGTGGATTTATTTTTGGTAGCAGAAATCTATGGTTCAATGGATAAGGGAAGGAGATAGAATTACCTACTTCTTTCATTTATATTATAGCTCATAGACGGGTCAACAGGATCACATGTATCAAGGATGGAGTGAAGTCTATTCAGTAGGATTTGGCCTCCATAACAGATGAAATCATGTGTTTCTTAAGAGCCTTCTTTTTCATCAGCAAGTAGACTCATCTTTGGACATAAACCTATTTTTTGGGCAAGATTCCCAGACTTCTTGGTGAAGCTCAAAACCAAGCTCTTCTTGTGCCTTTCTCCATAGAGGATGTAATGTCCCCTCCAAAGTGAGACATTTGTATTCAGTAGATTGGCCTATCATTGTGACCCTCGTAGGCTAATGAAGGTGTTGAGAGGGTCTTCTGAGGATTGTATCACCTCTTCAGTGATGTTTAGCTTTGGCTTTTGTTTGAGGCTTCTGGGACTTAGTTTGCTCAACTTACTATTTATAGTAAGTCAGACATGGACAGAGTGGAACCATTACTATTTTTAGTAAGGCATGTGATTGGATGAAGAATCGTCAAATGAGTCCCCAGTTCAAATTGCATATTAAGAGTTGATGAATTTAAGGAGTTATTAATGCTATTTGGCTTAAATAACATTAATTAATTAAAATGGGATATTTTAATGTATAACTTAAAGTTATAACTTGAGGGTCAAAATGTCATTAAAAGGGGGCCAAATTAATGAATTCTTATTGGACGCCAACTCCTAAGTTTCGAGTGAAATATTAAAAGAACACAAATAAATAACATTTTTCAAACTTTTCATGAGAGGTTATATATTTCACTTTAGGGTTATTTTGGAATGCATTCGATTATGATTGTTGTTGATGAAGTTTTTGTTTGAGAGTGGAAGCCAAGGGTTTTCAGTACTCGAGCCATTGGAGAACAATACTTCTTCAGTGTTTGCAACCATTTGAAGCAGTGGAATACTTGTTGAATTTGGCATTTAGAGAGGCATCATTCAGATGTTTCATTGTGCAGATTGGAGGGACTAAAGGGTTTGATTTATTGGTTCAGTGATTTCATAATAAGAGTAGGTGATCTCAGATCTGCCCTAGTTATAAATAAAGTCACATTCAAGAGGGGAGGTACGGCTGAGTTTCTACAGCCATTCACTTGCAGCAAGGTCGGCTTCTCAAGTAGAGGGGCGATTTTATTGTTAGAGGTCATAAAAAATTGCAAATAAATCCAGATGGGGGCGCCCAGACCTAAGGAAGCTATCCATACTTGTTGTAATAAAAAAAGTAGTCAACAAGGAGAGAATCGAGCCATTTCATGAGTTGCTTTTTTGGCTGGAAGTGGAGAACAACAGCTGCATGTCATTCATTTATTTCGGGTATGCTTGTATTGACTTGTTATGTTGAATATTGATCAAATTTTTGCAAACTCGGACTCGCCGCGGACTCGGCAGCCCAAAAATACGGGTACGGGTACATGGATTTGGAAAAAAAATTTGGGGGGTTGGGTACGGGTACGTCTGTACTATATATATATATGAATGATAAACAAAACCATGACAAATTTCAATTTTTGAAACATACATAATTATAAGTTTTTAAAATTATATAATTATAATATATGAATATTATATTTTAAAACTTATTTATATTATTTATAATTTAATTATATAAGACTAAGTAAAATTGTAAAATAATAAATTGTATAATATTATGAAAAAATAAATATTAAACATGTAAAATGGTAAATAGTAAAATAGTAAATACTAAAATTATTTTTTTATTTTAAAAGTTATATATATTAATAATCTATTATTTAATTATCATAAATTTAGCATTATGAAATATAATTATATATGAATATCTAAAGCCTAAAAGGCTAAAACTTATAAAAAATTAAATTTAAACTAAAAATAAAAAGTAAAAAATACGAGTTGAAGACTAAAGTTTTTCATTTTAAAAATAAAATGCCCTGGCCACCCGTTTCTTCCCCTGTCGCGTTTCTGCATCTTCATGTCTCTGGCATCGGGGGTTTCTGCTTCTTCCTGTGTTGCGTTTATGCGTCTTTGCTATGGAAGAAAACTCTCTGCAACTGGCGCATGTCTGTGCAAGCGTGGAAACTGGAAACCGCAAGTCTGTGGCGCGGGCGGGTAAAAGCCAAAGTGAAAAATGAAATAATCAATTTTGCAATTGATAACACGCGAAATCTGCTTTTTTCGTCACACGTTTTCCCCTTAAATTGCGTGAAATTCATGAAAATGGTCAAATGCATTTCCAAAACGATAAAAAAGGGGTTGAATCGCCACGACATTAGCAGAAACGACTCAAATCATTTTCCAAATCTAGAATCGTACCCACAGGGAAAAAATTGATTCTTGATAGATTCCAAAGCAATTCATTTTTGTACCCGTATCCGAATCGTTTTGACTCTGGAAACGATGCCCTAAACAGAGCGATTCGGCTACTTAGCTTTCATGACAAGGCTGGATGAGCTGAAGTGGAATAGAGATACTTCAGGTGACTACAGAGTCAGCTCAGTTTACTCAAGGATGTAAAAGAAGGTTTTCCCACCTTTAGAAGAGAGGTATGGGAATTTTTTGGTCTGAATGAAATCCTTACTTTTGATAATTTTAGAAAGCATTGCTTTGCCAGTCCTTCCAGATACTGTCTTTGCCTAAAGGATGAAGAATTTGTGGATCATCTTTTGCTGCATTGTGAATCTTTCAAAACTTTAGCAAACTGTGATGAGTAGATTGGAAATGCAATGGGTCATCTTTGCTAGCTTGAGGCAACACTTGTGTAGTTGGCCATGTGGAAACACGAGATTCAGTTATTTATGGAGGATAACCTTTGGGTGTACCATTTGGGGCATTTTTCTAGAAACAATCAAGTCTCATGTCAAAGGAAAACCATTGGGAAAATTGTTGGGCTATGATTGAAGCCATCATTACCCATTATGGATTTGCAACCCTGCAAGCAAGCAGTTCCAACTTCTTGCCATTAGAATGGCAGGAACTGAGAAATTAGAAGATGTTGGTCCTTGCTCCTTTTAGTACGAATGTTGGCAGAAAATCAAATAGATCCTAAACAGTTTGAATGAGACACCCAACAGGGTTCTTCAAGCTTCACGTTTATGAGTCATTGAACAGAACAATGATTGGCTGGTGCCGATTTCCCTTTGATAATCATTTCTTCACAACAGGGCTTTTTCTGGACCAGAGAGCTAATAATGAAGCTTAGTTGGAAAGACTCTTAGAAGGTTTGACAATGGAAGCTAAAATGAATCTCAAGAAGTTGATTGTGGAAAAAGATTCATAGGCAATTATTTTAGGGCTTTCCAAGAGTGCAACTCCTAGCAACAAACTTAATAATGGGATAGTGTAAGCTTGTTCTATATGTAGACAAAAGAGTATTTTTAGTTCAGTGTTATAGAGTATAGGGAGGCTAATTGATATGCAGACTTCCTAGCACAGGACTTGAATTTCCCCTCATCCCTTTCTCTTGTTTTTTACCTGGATACTTGTTTCTGGACAAATTCTTAGAACTAATTTTGAGCTTTATCAAGTTATTCGGATTTTTTATGACTTAATTACTACCAAACTAACTTGCAAAAAGAGTAAGTGTCTGAAACAAGTGCAAAGGTGGATAAGGTTCAGAGGAAATATTACTCGCACACTTAAGATTAAAGATATTCAGATTGAGACTGGATAGCTAGACAAAGGAATCTCAGTGATTATCAGAAAGTCATTTGACCTCTATGTATCAAATATCCAAAGAATAGGAAAAGAACTAAGTAACACTTTTCGGTCCATATCAATCAAAAAAGTGCATGCAAAACACTCACACTGCATTTTCATACACTTGAAACCTAAAATCATAATAAAGTTGGGACTTCTCTATCGCCAAAACCGTAAAACCATAGTCACTATGAATCACAAATTGAGGAATGGAGACTAGTCCCAGCGGCCATACCCACACCATCTCCTGCTAATTGTATTTAATTCTAATATAACCATGCCCTTATTTATAAAATCCCATATACTATTTCAACATGACATCCCCATTTCCATGCCCCACATCTCCAAGTGACTGGGCCTTAAGAAATTTTCAATGCTGGGAAAATAAGGGTTTGAATTATAACACTTTACCAGCCAACGTTTATAGGAGACTAGGTTATAAATATTGGAAAAATCTAGATTTGAATGACAACACAATTTCTTTTTCCAGTTTAGGGTAAAATGGATGGGTTTCCAATCACTTTCAAGGCACGGTATATATTTAGGTGTCTAAAAAATCTTAATGAATGATTTATTTTCCATTGAAAAAGCGGTAGTCAGTAGTAAGAGGCAGTTAGGCAATGAAAAACTTATAAGTCGGCCATAGATAGCGATAGGGAAATCGTAACAAAGACAGACATGGATCTTGTCTCCAGGGCGCTTGTTGTGCTTGCGGCCGATTGTCTTAAAGAGTTTGACATTGGAGAGGGAGGAGAGACCGAGGCCTTTGGCCACGAGCAGGTTCGCTAGCACGAGGTGGTCAGGGCAAGAGATAGTGACATTATTGGTAGAAGGGGCTCTACTGCCTCCTCCCTCATTCAATCCACTTCCCCTGTTCAGCTGTATCTGTAGTATCTTCACTTCGCTTGCCTTGTGCGGCTGCTCTTATTTTTTCAGGATAGAGGGAGGGAAAAGGAAAATGCATCTCAAATCAAATCAAGGAGGGAAATGAATGAGGAGAGGGAAATAAAAAAATTATTTTAGAATTTTTTTTTTTATTGTCTTAATTTAAGACAATTAAAAAATTAGAAATATAATTTAAATGTAAAATATATATTTTGTCTTAAATCCTTCTTTTATGTAATAGTGTGGAGAGGACTCAATTCATTCTATCGTGTTTGCTAAATCCTCAATCTGGTTTGAATCTATAAGTGTGGAAAATGTAAACTAAATACAATTAAATACACCTCTTAATAAGACATTAGATCAAGATTAAACATGAATTAAACTAATTTAAAATACAAAACAAGCTTGAAAGCGTCTCATTGTCTCCTATCTCCAAAGATTTATCAAGTTACAGAAGCTCTTAGATTTGTAAGCACTGTAACTTTTAAAATGCCCATCTAGAGAATAGAATGGATGCTAAATGCAATGATGTGATGATTGCTAATGATTTCTAAGTGATATGATGCTACTGTAAATGAAGCCCGATGGATGAAAGCTACAATAAAAAGAAACTATGATGTTGCCATGATATGAAATCTACTGATGCCATGATACTATAATGATACTAAAATGCGAATTTGCTAAATGATTGCTTGGTTTCCTGAGTACTAATTCCTACAGAGTAAGTTTGCATAAAATATGATAATTCTTGGATGATTTTGATGCTTCAGAAGGCTGTATATATAGATTTCCGACAACAGTTTTGCACAGGGGTAACACAATAGAGGCTGATATTAAATTTAGAGATTGTGAATGGTATGAGATGAGAGGGTGGAGCTGATCATGGAGGATTATTCCTCCCCATGAAAACACCAGGCAAGATGAGAGGAAAGATTTGAGGCAGAAGATTGAGAGGATTGCTTGCAGGTTTGTCCCCAAGGCTTTTCCCGTGAATGCCAATTGCATTAATTAGATTTGAAAAATCGAATTTTATTGGTGAGTGAATAGAGGGATTTGATTTATGCATTTATTTAAATATTTTTGATTTATTTAAATTCAACAAAAGAGGAATAAATAATTTAATAAAATAAACTATAGAAGTTTATTTATTAAATTAAACAGAAGAGAAGTATGAGGTAATAATTAAATAATGCCAACTATTGAAGTTGTATATTTAATTTAAGATAGAATTTAATGGATAAAGTATAATAATGATAATAATTAAATAAAATAAATTATTTAATTTTGTTTATTTAATTAAGAGGAAATAAAGTGATAAAATAGAAGAATTAATAGTGAACTTAAATATAAATAAATATTTCTATTTATTTACTAAGTAGATGAATTAAGATGAATTAATCAAATAAATCATATTTAATTAATTAGATTCTCTAGACCATTTTTAGGTGTCTACAGAATCAACTGTAACAAACTTAGCTCTCTGATAAACTTCTACGAGTTCCTTCCTTCCACAACCTTCTCCTAACTAGTGGCTAGTAATTGGGATTTATTTTCTCTTGACTGCAAATTTAACTATGATATCTGCTATGACCTGTAGTGTCCTTGATCGGTTGCAGCCTTTTCATGCCATATCGGAAAGAACAAACCAGACTAGAGTTCAATGTTTAGGCATGTATCAGATTCATTATCATAGCTGCACCCTCTCCTTTCTTGAAGCAGTGTTTTTGAAAACTATTTGTGGCTCTCCCCCAATTGTTGTTGTAGCATTTATTGAAAGTGGTGGATATTCTTTCACATATGACAAAGTCACCCATTCCTGAAATCTCATGCAATCTTTCATAAGGCAATATTCTCCCCTAGAGCTCAATGCCCTTCTGATACTTATGAATTTCACCCTCGATTCCCTCTGTTCACAACTAGCATATAACACCTCCCACTGAGACATACTCATTTCCGTTCTATATTAACAATCCCATTTGTTGTTTTATCTAGAAAGATTTAGAGTTGTCAAAAATAATCTCGATGGTATTTCAAAAATTTTAGAGAATAGCTGGCATAATCAATGCAAGTAGAGTCCTTTATATTCCTCACTACAACCAAACTAAATGCAATCCCACTTTGTTAGCGCTTGTCGTGCCACCAACTTAGATGAGGAAGATGGGATTATCCTCGATCCGAAGGAAACTTGTAGATGCAAATTAAATTGGCAAGCCTCAAAGTATGTTATTTCTCTCATTGGAAGCATTAAGAGGTTGATATTTTTCACTGAGTTTAGGCAATGTCATATTCGAGGAAAATCTAGCTTTACACTGTTGTGTAATTCTTGCCCTAAATGACCCCTCTGGCAAGAAAATAAATGAACAAACAGAAGTATAGTTTCATTTAAACTTCTAACCACCCACCTGCATTGCTTTGCTTTGATATGTACATTGTAATTATGTTTGAGCAAACACAATCTCTAGATTCACCTTATTAAATGTATTGTTGCAGTTTCTATAGTAGCAAACGTTACAAGCATAATGTTAAATGCTGGAATTTACTATTGATAATAGTATTATTAACATCTTGATCAATAATTCTGTAAGTACTAATTCTAACCTTGATGTTAATATCACTTGACTGATAGTAATAATACTATTCTAAGAGTGTGAATTAATATTATTCCTACTAAAATCTATAGTGAAAGCAACAACAATGTCAGTGATGATATTAGTTTAAATCTTAATATTACTAATAATGATGGAATTAATATTGGTATTAATTTATGTATTAGTGTTATTAAAATGAGTAATAGTGTTAATGATAAAGTTAATATTGATAAAGGTAATCATATTATTATTAATATTACGAGTATCATTTGTCAAATTAAATTATTGATTATAAGTATTAGATCAAGTTCACATAATACATCAATCCAACACGACTAATCAACCATAATGACACCAACTAAAAGAAATGTGAGAGATGTAATTAGTGCACTAACGGTGGGGCCTTACACCTTCTTTGGTCTCTAGGGAAATGAACGAGCATCTCCTAGGTTGCATTTCCTTGGAGGAATTAGAGGTCACTGTCTTTCAAGTGAAGAAAGGGAAAACCCCTAGTTCTGATGGGTTTTCAATTGAATTCTTCCAAGAATTTTGGGACATTATAAATTGAATTTATTAGAGATGGTGTGTGAATCGCAGAGGAACAACTGGATGTTGAGGGCTATGAATTCCAATTTTCTTTCCCTCATCCCTAAATGTGACGAGATTGATAGGTTGAGCATGTTTTAGCCCATTGCTCTTTGTAATGTGGTTTTTAAGATTTTATCTAAATTGATTTCCGAGAGATTAAAGCGGTGGATTAACAAGTTTTTCTCTAAGGAACAGGGAGGCTTCATGGTGGATAGGAAAATCCTAGATGGTGTTATTATTGTCACTAAAACTATTCATTCTATGGCAGCCTCAAAAGAAAAAGTTATGTTCATCAAACTTGATATGATAAAGGCTTATGATAGAGTTAAGTGGTCCTTCTTGCGAAAAGTGCTTATTGCTTTTGATTTTACTGAAGAACGAGTATTGTGGATTATGATTTGTGTTTCAACCACTTCTTTCTCGGTGTTGGTTAATGGAGAACCATCTTCCTTATTTGAGGCTTCTCGAGGTCTCTGTCAGGGGATCCTCTTTCTCCCTACTTATTTATTTATTTGGCTAAAGGTTTGGGAAGGATTATTAAGAGCCATGTTGATTAAGATCTAATCCAAGGTTGGGTTTAGGGTAATGGATTACCTCCTTAGTCTCACTTGAAATTTGTTGATGATATTGCTCTGATGTTTATGGCTAAGGTTAGAGAGGCCACTAACTTGTGCAAGGAGTTGGCTATTTATCTTGCTACTTTTGATCAACTGACTAATGAGGATAAATCTTCCATTTTCTTCTTTAATACTCCTATTCTCATTCAACGAAGGATTGTTCATATTTTTAGATTTTAGATTGGTCACTTACCTTTGAATTATTTTGGAATTCCTATTTGTATTGGTACCCTCTCTAGGGGTTCTTGACAGAATATTCTTGATAAGTTTTGCGTGAAGGTGAACCATTGGACTCATAGGTGGCTTTCTTTTGCTAGTTGGGTGCAACTTCTTAAGTCAATAGTGTAAGCTCTTCCCAATTATAGGTGTATTCTTCAGGTGGCTCTTGATGGTTTTATTAAGGATTTGGATTCTTTAGACAATTCTTATGGGCTGACGTCTTCAAAGTGGAGTTTGGTGAAATGGGATTGTTTGTAAACCAAAAGAATTTGGTGGCCTCAGATTAAGGAAATCTACTGTGGTTGGTTTTTCGTTGTCGGCCAAGATTTATTGGAGATGGTGCATTGAGCAAGATCATGTATGGGCCAAGGTTATTTCTCACAAATATCTTAATGGTTTTTCGAAGGAGGAGGTCCCTTGATTTTCACTTGTGAGGAAAGGAATTGTGATTTGGGACATGCTAGAAAAAGGGGATAAGTTGATTATAGATGGCTTGTTTTGGATTTGCAATAGGGGGTTTGAGGCTCTTTTCTAGTTTGATGCTTGGGATGGACTTTATCCTATTATGTGAAAACATCCTTATCTACAAAATCTTTGTCAACACTTCTTAGAGGCTGGCTGGCACTGGGTGGTGGATCTCAAAACTATTTATCTTGTGGGCATGTGGATGCATTTAGATGGAATGATCCTAGTGAGTGATCTGTGGGTGGTTTGGAGGAGGATTGTGCTGAGTTGAAAAATATTTTGGAAAGTAGGGAATGAAACTCTCTCAAGGGGAGAGATATTTTTGGCTTGGAGTCTAGACCTTAAGGAGGTTTTCACGATGGCTAGTGGGTATCAGGAGCTGATTTCTCAGAAGTATGGGGGATGGAAGTTCCTTGGTGGAAACATGTCTGGACTAAATTTTCTTGGCCTAAGTGTAATTTTTTTTTGTGGACTTTAGGTTGGAATAAATGTTTAACTTGGGATAATCTTCAGAAACATGGATTATGGGGCCCTTATGTTTGCATTTTTGTGGCTACAGTGAGGTCTTGTCTCACTTCTTCTTTCATTGTCCTTTTTTTATGTAGCTTATTTGACATTTTTTATGGGGTATTTGGAGACATCGTTGTGTTCATGCTTCTTCTCACGTTGAATTCTAGAGTAGTTTGGGGAGACCCCCAACTCAAACTTCTTTCCTCCATATTGTGTGGTGTATTGATCCTGCTTTCATCCTTTGGAAAATTTGGCTTGAAATGAATCACAGGATCTTTCATGGTGGTAAGTTGATGATTCAACAGGTTTGGTAGAGTTGTTTGCGAAAGCTAAATGTGAGGTGTCCTTTCCTTTGGATAGGAGAGATGAGGAGATTGTGAATAGTCTAGGCCTTTATGGTTTGGATTTTGATTCTTTTTGTGTTCAAAGAGGTAGGAATTCCAAAAAGAAGGTTTAGAGAGTTGGGGGTTGGTTTGTTCCTTTGAAAGATGCTTAAAGATTAATATTGATGGATCTTCTAGGGGTAATTCTGGGCTTGTTGAGATTGGAGGTGCTGGAAGAGATAGTTTTGGTTTAGTTATTTTCTTATTTTCCTTCCATAAGGGGAAACAAACCAATAACTTTATGGAGGGAATGACAATTCTTCAGGCTATAAAGCGAGCTTGTACTCTTGGTTGGTGCAAGATCATCTACGAATCAAACTCTTAGGTCATTGTTAATTTTTTGAATAGGAAAAAATTGGAGGGGGTGGATTAAAAACATGCATCGATTGTTAGGAATATTCTATAGATGGGCTTTATGCTGGACTCTGTGTCTTTTACTCACATCCCTTGACAGTGGAATAGGGTAATTGATTGTTTGGCCAAGTGGGATTTTGAGCATGATGGCGGTTGGAAAATTGATGGTTGGGGGCTGTTACCCCTAGCTTACTACTAAGATATAGAGAATATTATCTTTGAGGATATGGTGGGTTGATGTTGGTTGTTAGTTGGTCTTGTTCTTGGTTGGTTGTTTGTTGGTTTTGTGTTCTTGGCTCTTTCTGGGTGCCTTTTTGGACCTTGATTTCTTTGTATTTTTGTTCTTCTGATATTAATAAGTTTTACCCTCTTTTCAAAAAAAATCATAAACCTCTAAATATAGCTCATAATAATATTTAAAATCAATAAATTCAAAATTTATCATAAACTTTCATTGGTGAACGATTTGTTCCTTATGTATTGGAATGTGGTTGCTTCTTGGTTGGATGATATGTAATGTACCTTACGTGATTATTTGATTATTATTTGGATGAGAGGATGCTTGAAAATATAGATTTTTGAGATGGGGAATGGATGGTTATGATGTGATTATAATGTGAATGGTTAGGATTAACTTATCAAATTTAGTAAGTAATTGTAAGGACAAAGGAAATCATAAGGACAAGTGTTCTTAGAAGCTCAATATTTTTGGATAAATGATATATATGAGGATAAATGCTTTATAGATGTGAATACATGATAATTGAAACTCAAATAGTGCTTATCTATTTAATCAAAATTTACATTTGAATTTAGGTTAGCGTGATTTAAATGATGTTTAGATGATGTGTATGAGTAGGTGTAATAAATGTGGTTTAGGTTCTTATAAGGAGGGTGAATAATATTTGTGAGTTATAATTTAGAAATTGAAGTGGAAACAAATGCAATGCAAAAGAAGCATATCAAAATTATTGCAAACCTCTAAATATAGCTCACAATAAATTTTAAAATCACAAACTTCTAAATATAGCTCACAAAAGATTCAAAACAAGAGAAGTAATAAATTCAAATTTTATCATAAACCTTTTAAACTTATTTTGGTGAATGATTTTCTCTTTGATTTATTGGAATGTGGTTGTTGAATGATCATCAAATTGAGAGTATGTAATGTGCTTAAGTGATTATTGATTATTATTTGGATGAGAGGATGTTTGGATGTATAGATTTTGGGGATGGAAAATGGATGGTTAAAATTTTATTATGAAATTAAAGGTTGACAATGGCTAAGAGGAATTATTTAGGATCTAAGAGAAGATGGAGGGCAGAGATTTATGTAATTATAATGTGAATGATGAGGATTGACTTATCAAATTTAACAAGTAGTTGTGAGGATGAAGGAAATTAGAGACGTGTGCACTAAAAAATGTTATAACTTTGGGATGTGTTTTAAAAATGCTATAATTTATATTATAACTTTGGGATGTGTTGAGAGAATAAGGGGCCTATAAGGAAAAGTGTCCTTGGATATTAAATATTTTTGGAATGCGTTGAGAGAATTATGAAAGTATGAGGACAAGTGCTTATAGGTTCCCATTATTTTGGAAAGTGTTGAGGGATTTATAGGATTAATTAAATAATGATATTTTAATTAATTTAGTTGCATGGATGAAGTGACTAATAGGTGGAATATGTAATTATTAATTAATTTATTAGTGAGGGGATGAAAAATAATTACTTAATTTAAGAGTGAGACTTAAAGTGAAAGGGTTATGTCTTAGGTTAATTAGGATTAGGTGATGCCATGCAGGTTTAGGTGTTGAAATTAGTTGATTAGAGATTGGGTGATACATTTATTGATGGTAAATAGACATGAATATTTTAGGTGTTTATATTTTTTTAATATAATGTAATTAAGTGTCGTGTTAAAGAAGAATAAAAAGTAGGGTGAGATAGAAGTGTTTTCCTCTCAAAAGAATTGTTGGGTGAAATGAAATTTAGTAGGTAAAGGTGATAAAAATGCATCATAAAGGATTAAAAGATGATTTGAGAGATATTATGTTGGGATGATATACATGCCATGAATACAGGACTAAATGATTTATTAAGGATTAGGCATCTAAGACTAATGTCACTAGGATGAGTGGATTGGATTGACATGGATGTACATGTTGGATGATGAAATATCACGAGGATATAATATAACAAAATGACACATTATTGAGATTATGGATAAATGATGAGATAAAAGATGTAATGAATGAAGAATACATGTTGTCATAGTCTTCACATGAAAAGAGCATCCTTTATTTTGTTGTATCATTTAGTGTTATGCACTATGATTGTAAAGATCATGATGATGATATGCTATATGCATGTTGATTGACACAAAAAAGGAAGTTGCAAATAGAATAGTGATTTAATAGACATGTTGTCATAGGAACGACATTATATGAAGGATGAAGGCGACCGTGATGGTGTGATGGAATGAGTACTAAGACTATAGGCAACAAATAGACACAACCCATAAAAGCAAGCAATCAAAAACATGCAAAATTCATAAATTGGTACACATTGATATGTTAAGGGTGCATGTGAAGGTGGGTTTGGATTAAATTTTTCCATTGTTCAAGCTAAAACTTATTTTATTAATTGATTTATTGATGATGATTAATTTGTGGGAAGGACACATTTCAAAAACAATGCAAGGATTTGGGAAAAGTGTCATGAGGATGATTGATTAGGTTGATCGGATGTTAAACATAGTTATAAGGAATAAATCTTATAGATGTGTTTGGATAGATGGAAGATTTTGGATGTGGTATGTTCAAATTTTAAGGGATTAAACATGGATAAAGTGTTTTTGGGATCATCCTTATAGATTGGGATATTGGAGGATAAGTCTCTACTTTTGTTTGTCATCATGATGGTGGAACCAATGGAAAGGGATAAGCCAATCCCAAAGATAATGATAAATATGGTTTGGATGGAATGGTTGACAAGTTGGATGGAGTGGAGAGGATATGGAATGGGAAGAATTTAAGGGGAGATGTTTCAACGATTACATCACATATGACTAACATATCTTGATATAAGATAGGGATTAGGTACTATTATGTAGGAAATTAAGTGGTGGTAGATGCTATAAGGTCAAATGATGGCTATATCAAGAGTTTTCATGTGATCCCACAATAGTGGATTACACTTTTTGGCCAAACTTGACATTGAAATGAACATTTTGAACTAAATTTTCACTTTCAGACACCTATAGCTGCTAAACTGTGAGCAATTTGAAGATGATGCAAACTAGTGATTTGTGATATTTGTCTGTAGATTCTAAATATATATATTTTAGAATTTTTGGAATCAAATTGCATTTCTTTTTCCATTTCTTTCGATAACTAGTTTTTAACAGTAAACACCATTTTTAAAGAGTGATGTGTATTATAAACCACATAACTTTTTTTTTATGAAGGATAAAATTCTTTTTTTTTTGAATTTAGATTTGTAACTATGATATTTAGAGGATGCATTTGGTTTCATAATGTTTCATTGATTTTTTTTAATTAAGTTTTGAAGTCAAACTGATTACGATTTAGACATAGGTGTACTATTAAGAGCATAACATTTTTTGTATGCATTAGAATTCATTTTTTGTTGCTAGATCAAGGACATCAATACCAATAGGATAGATATTTTTTAGATTTTTTTGGTGATCAACTATTTTTCCACATGTGCAAAACAAACACCTTGATGTCCATTGAAAAAACTACATTCACAAGAAATGAAAAATAAATATAATAATCAAATTAAATAATTTATAATTATACTTTTTGGGAAGCTTATAATAAGTGCTACATACTTACAAAACATAAATTTTAAATGAATTCATTTGATTCCCCCAAAGGTAAATCAAAAGTGGGTTTTTATCAACATTTTGATAGGTGTAGATGAGACTCCATTATACATATGGTTTAAAATTAGCAGGGTTTTATCCAAGAGGGTTTGATCTAAGGGGGTTTGATCGGACCCTTTTTAATTAAGATCTTTTAAATGAAACATTTCAAGGCTTAACTCATTATATTTTCTAAAATGATGTGATTTCAGGAAAAAATCAGGATGTCCCAGAAAGTGTAACCCATTATTTTGGTAGCACCCTTGCCAAAGTATGTATCGCGTGCCCCCAATCATTGTTAAGACTAAGGTGAGTAGGAATATGAATGATGCATGAAAAAATGGACATGGTGGATGATTATGATGAAATGATATGATATGATGAATAGGTTTGGTGGAACAAATGAAAATATTCTCATATTTCAAGGTTCACATAGCTAGTTGACTTACTCATGACGCCCATGAATGGGTTTTAATCATGGTATTTTATCAAGAGACCACAAGAATTGGTTTTCACCATTAGATGAATTTAATTTTCTTTACTATTTATTTATTTGGAATTTTGTTGATTTTGTGATTTTTTTGGAATTTTGGATTTTAGGTATCACGTTCATGGATTGTTCATGTAAGTGATTTAAATTATTCGCTCATGACATGCCAATAAGATCTTGCCTTGTGGATTTAGTTTAATATTATTGTTGCACAATTGTAATGACACTCTTTGATAGTTGGGTTAACCCTGTCCAAATATGTACACATTTTGATATAGTGCCATCATTTGTGGTAAAGTGTGATTGTAAGGATGTAATGGATTCTGGGTTTTGGTTCTCAATTTATGACGAAGTGGGATGGATTTAGATGGTGGTGAGGATTGGGAGATACACAGTATTTTGGAGATGGATGTGTGGATTGATGGTTTTTGGATTTTAGATTTGAGGTTTCTATTGGAATGAGGGATATTAGGATTGGGTGGTAGAATTGGATTTGTATTTGGGACTAGTCATGGGATTGGGACCAACATTCTCTTTGTATGGTGAATTTTTGTTTGATAATTGTGAAATTGGTGCACAACAATTGTATGTAATATGGGTATGTGTAGGATCATCATGGAAAAAATAGGGCCTTAAGTGGCAAAAAATTCAAAAAATTTAGAGTTAGGAAACTTGATGTAAAAAATTGAATAAGTTATCTATATTATTTCAAAAATGTGTAAGAATAGAATCTGTAGAAAATTTAATGTAGTTTCTAAACTACTAGTTATGTTTTAAAAAAAGAAAATCTATTTAGTGAAAATTTGAAATTTCAATGTAGTGGTACTTAAATTTAAGGGAAAAAAAAGAAGTAGGTTGTTTGACCACCCTAACCACAATAAAATGATAATGTTTTTATAATATTTTAGATATGAGTAGAGGACTCATGCCGATGTGATGCATATTTTTTTGTAATTTTTTTCAAGTAAATAATTAATTATGATTTTTTTATTACAACTTTTTAAAAAATATAAAAACTCGTATGTTTGACCACCTTAACTTGGTCAAAACTTCATGAAATTTATTTTTTATTTTTTAATCCTATAGTATGCAAAGCAGAGAATGTGACACATATTTTGGATTCAAAAAATGTGATACTGTTTGAAAGCTATAGATGTTTTTCAATCAGCCTATCAATCAGGACTTTAGTCGTAATTTGAATAAAAAATAAATAATAATTACTTATTAAATTCAAAGTAAAGCATAATTTACATTGCTGGAAAGCTAAGAATATCATTTAAAAACCCTTTTTGTTTCATCAATTTTGGGTTAAAAAATAGTCGTCAGCCACGTACCCATCATATTGCCACTTTTTGGCCCATCATGATCCTACACATACCCATATGTGAATTATAATTTATGTATTTCTCTTGATGACTCACTTTGATTAGACATCAATTTAGTTTTATTTGGGATGAATATTACTTTTTTTCTCATTTCTTGATATTTAAATACATATTGCATTTTAAATTTATTTTGATTTTGATATGGAATCTGCATTTTCTTTTTCTTTGGTAGTTTATAGCAATATTTCATTTCATGGGAATGCTTCATTTTATAGAATGGATGATGTTGTTGGTCCCAATCAAGGGGTATAGGATGTTGCAAATGTAGGTTGTGATTATGGATGAAGGAAGTAGTTAGAAGGTGGGGGGATGGTGGATTCTTGGAAGAGTAATGCATAGTCTCTAATTTGTTGTTTTCATTGGACGAGGTTCTCCAACTATCAAGTTGTCACCATTAGACTTCTTACTTGGAGATGTATCGCCAAGACCTTGATATTTGTTATTTTTGTATATAGAAATTGGTTCTAGAATGCCTTGTTCATGAAGGCCTGAACCTTTACCATTTTAGCCCATGCTTTGATATATTTTGTTTTCCATAGGATACATTTTTCTTTTGAAATAGGATGTGAATCCATCATGAGGAAATTGTGACTTAGTAGAAAGATCTATGTTCTCTTCTACAAGAAGATCAAATTTTATGTAAGTGGTTGAACCTAACTTATATAATGTTTGTACATGTTTTCCTTATTTTCCAACATGGTATCTTGATAAATTATATGCTTAATATGATCAACCTTGTCTTGTGAATCCACATGCATGGTGGGATGCATATAATTTGTTCAACTATCTATGTGTCCAAGGGAGGAAAGTGTCCCACCTTGGGAAATGGAAGTTCCAAGAGTATAGATGTGCTCATCTTTGATTTTTGGTCATGGATGGGATAAAGGTGTCCAGTAAAGCACCATCTTGGATTTGTGGATCAATGGTAGAACCATGGTCAAATATTGGATTTTTAATGTCATTATCATAGATAAAATCTTGATAAAATATGGTATTACCATGGGCTTCATGATCATTTATTGGATCTTGGTCAAAAATTGAATTAATATAAATATTAGGATCCTTTATGAGGAATTTCTTAGTAACTTGATCTTGATTTGATTGGGCGCAAGTTGTGACATGCTTTAGAGCGAGCTCTTGACATAGCCTTAGATCCTTCTTAGAGAAGATGGATACACTTTTCTTTGCATTGATTTTACCTATATTGAATAGGCCTTGGATATATGTTCCTAATGTCACATTTAAAAGTATGCTTGGACTAGTGGGATGCTTTGGACCTTATGATGCTTATGGATTTTGGACCTTATGATGCTTATGGAGTTTGGACCTTTTGAGATTTATGGACTTTGTGAAATGTTTAGGTTGATCTTCCTATGTGGGCAGACTTATAGAGATGGTATTTTTTGATGATATTTGATCTAAGATAGGAATAATGGTAGGAGACTCATGGATAGGTGTTGTGGACATGAATTTCTTGGATTTATTGTTTTGTTGTTGATCCCATGTGAGTAGTCCTTGGACAACACCTTTAGTAGATTGGGGTGAATTAAAGGACTTGGGTGATAATGGTTTGGAGTAGGTCGATGCAAATTATTTGGAAGATGGAGATGATCTAGTAGATTTAAATGAGTTGGGTGAAGAGCACTCAAATGAAATGGATTGGGGTGATGGTGGATATTGTTTTAGGATGAGTAATGGATGTGTGATGTTGGTTCATGAGATGGCTAGTGCTTGGGAGGTCTTGGTTTTGGGGTGCGTGGAATCTATTCCAAGATGGTCCATAAAGATCTCATCAATGGTGTTTTGATCAATTCTATAGTCATTTTTATAAAGGTCATATTCAAGTTAATTGATAAGACAATCCTCATCATTATAAGGACCATATTTAGGATGGTAGATTAAATTATCCTTATTATTATAAGGATCATATTCAAGTTGATAGAAAAGACCATCCTTATTATGATAAGTATCATATTTATGTTGTTAGACAAGACTATCCTCATCATCATAAGGATCATACTTTGATTGATGGAAAATTCCAATATTATACGTTGCTTGACATGGGAAAATGATTTCGTCTAAAGGGCTCATGATGTTAGATTTTCCCTTGATTACACTTTTTTGGCTTGGTTTGATTATGATCTTTGGGCTTGATTTGATTATGAGTTTGGAATTTTTTGTGTGGGATATGGATCTATTGTTTAGTTAGGTTCTTGGATTTTCAAATTTGGTATGATTTGGAGTTTGGATTATTTTGAATTATGGTGACTATATACAAAGGATAACCCTAGGTGGACTTGATAAATGATTTGGATGGAATACACAAATGTATAACTCAGATGATTAGGATGACCCCAAGGATGGAAATAGGTGATTAGGTGGATTGTGTAGATTTGATTCACTAAACTTGAATTATAGTTTAAGTCTACACATTTGGATCTTGGGATGATTTTATTATGACATTGATTTTGAAATCTACAAATTGGTGTAGAGTTTCCAAGGATTAAACAATGGGAATTATGATTATTAAAGGTCCCAAAATTTGGACTAATGTGATGATTTTATTTAAGATATCTAAAAGTGATGCTTTCAACTATGACCAAAGAATGATTTTGGATTGATGATGGGTGTGGACTATAAGGATGATGTGGATAAAATAATATGAAAATATGAGGATGGTGGATGAAAGATAATAATGATGGGAGGATTCAAGGATATCCTAATTTTACCAAAGGTGTTGGATGTGACTCAAAGACGAGTAGGATTAAGACCAAGGGAATAATAAGTGACAAAAGGATGTGTACATTATACTCACAAGTATGTTGTGAATGATTTGATAATGGGATAAGTCAAAGTGTGGACAATGGATTAAGGACTAGGGATGTGGTTAATTTTGACCAAATGTGAAATGGACAAGGTATGTGGCTAATGTGGGAGATGTTAGGAAATGATTTTGGTGATGACCAAGGATAAGTAGATTTTGCACTAAATTATGGTTATCTTAGGTTTTGCTTCAATATTTACATTTAAAGGGTATCAATTCATTAAAACAAGTAAAAATAATTCAAATTGGACTTGAATAGAACTTGTAGTGAAGGTTTATGGATAAGAACTTGGCATGTACAACACTCAAACAAGAAGACACAATAATAATCCTAAATTTATTCAAAAAAGGGTATGTTAACTTAATGTGGTTCCACATAATAAAATACCTTAAAATGAGTGGATAATTAGGGTATGTGAAGGTCATGCACCACCTCTACACCTCTTATTTTGAAACTTGACAAGGTCCAATCAACGAATAATGGCTATCTCAACACAAAAAGGTACATGGTGATTATATTTAGGCATGATAATATACTTCACACCACAATAAGACACAATTGAAAGGTTTTAAACTAGGTTGTATAAGGATTATCTAGGGGTATCCTCCAAATACCTCAAGAGTATGTGGGGCTTAATTCATGAATTTGGAAATGTAAGAAAGTCAAAAAACCTAGAGAAGAAGGTAACTCACCTTTCTACTTCACTTCCCCAAGGTATAATTTTTTTTGGCGTTTAGTTCGAATGACAAAAAATATTTCAAGAGGTATGTCCTTCAATTCATCTTTCACTATTTATACTCTATTGGAACACTGTTGTTTAGGTCATCCCTTAGGGTGATGAAATATCCCAGGACCCCTAAAAATAAATTCAAGATAACACTTATTTTTGATCCTCAAGATCACCCTAAGGTGTGAGATAATATATGTAAGTGTCCTTGGGGTTTAAAGTACACTTGTTAATTATTATTCCAAATTGAAATGTGAATTTTTAACCCAATTTCAAAGTGGGAAATCAAAAATTAGACAAATAACATAGAAACAAAAAAGGTTTATAATCAATTTCTTCAACCAAACGTTTTGCAAAAACCACTTGAAGTATTGAAATCACAAAAAGACCTACATAAAAAAGTTAATAAAATACAAAAAATTAGTAAGTCCTATAGAAAAATAAATTACAAAAACACATTTTATAGATTTTTTTGGTAAGTTAAAAAAACATTGAAAAAGGAAAAAAATGTGAAAGTTATGACCAAAAGAAGTTTGAAAATGAAAGCTTGACTTTGGATGAGAATACTTAAATTCTGGATTAATTTTTTTTTAAATCACCTAAACCATAGGGTTTGTGGTGGAACCGACTTTCAAATGCCTATAGAAGTTTGAAATTTTGACAAAAATGACCAAGTTATAAGCATTTAACCAATAGGTGATTTTTAAAAAGGTTTCAATAGTGCGGTAGGCTTAAGCCCTTGACAAGTTGGCCCTTGGTTAGCTAGGTGAATGTCAACTAGAGGGTTGGCGCTAAAGGTTGGGGGATGGTTTCAACCCTCAAGTGATTTTTGGCTTCTACTTTTGTATGACTATGGGTCTAAAAGACAACTCAACTCTTGGTCATGCATATGATTGTAGGTCTATAAGTGACAAAAAAAAAGACCTTGATCAACAATGGATGTTGTGGACCAAAAAAGAAATGCAAAACAAATTTATTGTAGATTTTAGAAGACTTCAAAATATGTTTGAGTTTTAAAATGCAACCTGTGGATTTTAAATTATATTCAAATATGATTTGGGGGAAAAATTTTGCCACTAATTTGACAATTTTGGGCCTTTTCAAAGGTGGTTTACCTATGGAGTCATGGTTTTAGTACTTTAAAATGATGGTTTTATAATTGTAAACTTGTGGTGTTTGCATATTTAAGATAATTTCCCTTATTAATTCATGGTTTCATGGCTCAATACACATGGTTTTGAGATTATATGGGTGTGAGTGGATTTGCCTCAAAATTGAAGTGTTTATGAAATACAATTAAATCATAGGCTCCGAAATTCTTTAGAAAACAAGTTAAAAATAAATCACCGTACAAATTTATGATGTTTAAAATATGTTTAAATTTCCAACACCTATGATGGATTTATCCCAAACTACCACAAATTTCAAATAATAATGCAAAAGAGATAAATCAATGAAATTAAAACCATGTACATATATGTATATACCCTATGCGTAAATCATGCTCAAAACCTTATGTGGTGATTTTGTATACTTTTGAGAGTATATTGTGTGATGGGTATACATAGGCATGTGAGTCGAAGCCTATATACAATTTGTGTATATATTGAAGGGCGAAGTGTGCATATACTTGAAATGGATTATGTATATATATTTATAAATATGATATACATCAAATATATGTCTATAACCCAAAAAACCAAACCTATTGTAGGAATAATTGAACGGATCTATCCATACGCTATGAATGGTACATATTTTTATAGAAGTATAATTTTATACAATGTACTTTTGATATAGGTTTGCAAACACCTCAAAAAAAAATGATATAAAATTATTAAGTGTTTTATGTCAGACTTCTCTCTCGACTGTTTTGAATGTAATCATGTTACAGTCCATTTTTCTTTATGACACACTTATAAAAAATTGATTGTTGGAACCACTCAAAGACTATCAAACATATTTAGTACAAATAAATAATGAAACACATAAGCATTCCAATGAAGTGAAATACAGGAGTATCTCCTCAGTAGAGTTGCTAGAATATGAGTGACAATTTAGAGATTGAAGTGGAAACAAATGCAATGCAAAAGAAACCTATCTAAATTATCACAAACCTCTAGATAAATCTTAGAATGAAGTTCAAAATAACACAATAACATAATCAATAAATTCAAAAGCTAACATAAACCTTAATTGTTAAATGATTTTCTCCTTGATGTATTGGAATGTGGATGCTCCTTGCTTGAATAATCATCAACTTGAAAAAATTTACCTATCCCAAGTGATTATTGATTATTATTTGGATGAGAGGATGCTTGAATTTGTTGATTTTAGAGATGGGGAATGTATGGCTAATATTTGATTATGATGTCAAGGGTGGAGAATGGTTGAGAAGAATTCCATATGATCTAGGAGAATATGGAGGGTGGAGATGAAGGTAGTTAGAATGTGAATGACTAAGATTAACTTACCAAATTTAGTAAGTAGTTGTGAGGATGAGGGGAATTAGGGACATGTGTGCTTAAAAATTCTATAACTTTAGCATGTGTTGAGAGAATAAGGGGACCATAAGGATAAGTGCTCCTAATTGTCCAATATTCTTGGAATGTGTTGAAAGAATTATGGGAGAACAAGGACAAATATTCTCAAGTCCCCATTATCTTTAGAAAGTGTTGAGAGAATATAGGCTTAACTAACATTATTTAATCATTTTAGCCATTTGGGTGAGGTGGATAATAGGTGGAATACTTGTAATTATTAATTAATTTATTTGTATGGGGATGAAAAATGTGAGAATTATTTAATTTAAGTGTGAGACTTTAGGTGAAAGGGATATGTTCTAGGTTAATTGGGAGTAGGTGATGGGATGTAGAATTAGGTGTTGACATTAGTAGATTATGAATTAGGTGTTAGGTTTAGTTACTATGAATAGATCTAGAGAATATTTCATGTGTCTACAATAATATTGATGGTGGCATACAATTTCGTAGGGGATATGGCATGTGGTAGAAATGAGTTTTTTGTAAGTTCTTTTATGTGTACCAAAAGTAATCATGTGAGTGTTAGTGATAGAAAATACATATTATATGGAAGTTAAAGGAAGTATAGAAATAATTTTGAGAAATGGAGTTGGAAATAGATGTATTGTGCATCAACAAAGTTAAGTGTTACAAAGACAAATGATGATAATAAACCCACAAATGGTTTGGGTAAATGATGGTGATGATGTTCTCAATGGCTAAGTGTAGTGTAGGAAATTGTATACCTTTACAATTTCACACTATGTTTGGGTCCCTTAATTTATTGAACTTAATTAAGCTTCTAATTTTCCAAATTATACATTTCAAAGCCTTATTCTTATTGTTTTATGAAAGAACCAACATTAAATAAATGCATTTAACAATTAAATTTCCTTGGATCATGTGTGTCTTGGAGATAAAGGCCAAGACCCATTTTCCCATGGGTGAATGGGTCCCCTTTATGAGTTAGGACCTAAATTAAAATATATTTTTAGTGGCATTTTAATGATCCAAATTCAAATTATAAGTGCTGGATTTTGGAATATAATGTTTGAGAAATTGGATAAACACCTATAAATGCCTAATTATTTTACCACTTGAAATCTAAGCAACATATACAAGATGGAGGTGAACTTCAAGAAAAAACATTATTGTCAAGAGCATTCAAGAGAAGCATTATTAGTCATTTGTAGTAGCAATCAAGATCCTAACATCATGCCAAATTTTATGTGTGTTCATGTTGAAGGTTAAAAAGTGTTGCAGGTCTTCATGCATTCAAGGATTCAAGAAAATCAAGCAAGAAAGATCCAATTCCCTTGAAGTGATGTGTATGTCTTCAATATTTCAAGGAACCTATTGAATGGTGGTGAGTTGCAAAAAATTTTCATTCCCCATTTCCTTCCTTTCCATTAAGGTTTTTATCATTGACATTTCCATTGTGAAAGTGCGAACACTATTCATGAGTTTGACTAAGGAAAACCCCTATATGTCACCAACATAAATTTACCTCTTTGTGTATGTCCAAGTTACAAGTTGAAGAAGGATTGAAGAGATCTTGAAGATAAATTTTTCATTGTTACATTTTTTGTCATCATTCTTGTTGACCTATAGAAACTAAGTTGCCGAATTCATTTATGACATTCCAATAAATTTACAGGTAGAAAATAACGTATTAGATCTAGCACTAGAGGATTGCAAAATGTATTTTTGGAAGCCCTAATAAAGACCCATTCACATAGGGGTGAATCAAACCTTTTACACATTCTGGAATCAAATTTTGGTGATATGTACATGTTCTCTAATAGCTCCTAGATCTATCCCAAATCTACTTGCAAAGTGCTATTATAGCCTGTTTATTTTCAAGAATCTATAATTTACATATTAGGTCATATAGTTCTATTAGTTTCATCATTTCAAATCATTCCCAATCATCCTAAGGCCCTAATAAATCCACCAACCTAGGTCTGATTGACTCACCATTAAGGTTGAAATTCAATAGATATTGGCTTTGTGGTTGGTATTCTAATGAATTTTGGGAAGAGGTCCATTGAATCTTAAGTTTTATGCATTGAGGACCTAGGATCCCCCTCTTTTCCCAAAATTTCACTAAGAAGCAAGTTAAATGTGATGAATTATAATAATTTCATAGATAGTTTGGGTAAATGACTGTGACAATGTTCTCAATGTCTAAGAACACGTGTAAGAGCATAAGGAATTAAGGTAAATGATGGTGATGTTGATCTCAATAGCTAGGAACACTGGTATAAGTGCATAGAACATCAAACTATAATGTATTATCAAGATGGTGATATAGTTAATAATATGAGGAAAGGATGTAGTGTCCACCACCTAACCCCAAAAACATGGTTACGTCATGCAAGTGCATGGTGTGAAAGGAAATATATGGAAGGAAATGTGTGACTCTCAATACTCCCTCCTGTGGTATGCCAATATTTAATGATGTGGTTAAGGTATGTGAGAACAAGCTATTTCCATCACAAATGTGAGGTAACTCATGATGCCCTTGAATGATAAGGTATTTTGGAAGATATAATAAGATCATAAGCAATGTGAAAGAAAAATCATAAGGTGAAAAGTAGTAATATGTGATGATGCGATTTTGAAAGTATGTACATAAGTAGTAATATGTGATGATGTGATTTTGAAGGTATGTGCACAAAGCTATTTTTTTGTATTGGTTGCAAAGTGGAATATAGTTCACAAGGTAAAAAGGGATATGGAAATCATAATGAGCAATGTTTCCCTTTGCATATAACAATCAACAATAATACTATTTCATGTGTGCAAACATGGAAAACGCACCAATTTCACTTGATCCTGATTACTAACACCGCTTTGTCCTGAATCATCTTCTTTGCTAATCATTTAATCGAATAATCTATATTTGATTAAATTCATCACATTTCATCTCTTAATTAAATAAATTATTATTTATCTGATTAAGTCATCTTCTGTTGATTAAATAGATCATTTTATTTAATTAATCCTATAGTCTCCCTTTAATTAAATAATTCACTTTATTTAATTAATCTCTAAAGTCATTCTATTAAATTAAATAAATCAATCTTTATTTGATTTCATCTAATATCATCTCCTTTTAATTAAATAAATCAAAATCTTTATTTAATTAAGTCTACATCATATTCCTCTCATTTTGATTTAAATTAATCCAAAAATCAAAATCAAAATGGTCAAATCAACTAATATCCTTTTAAATTAATCAAATCTTGATTAATCTCAATCTTAATCACCTAAATCCTCTAGATTTTGTAACTTTCTCATGAAAATCATTTCAATTGATTTATTAAATCCTCAATTACTTTAAAAAAGGCATCAATGTTGGAATATTCTCCAAATTTGAAAAATCCCTCCAAAAGGGTTTGTACATCCAACAAGGTATTTAAACCTCTTACATGTCTTTTTGCCTTGAGCCAAGTGGCATTAAATTAATTTTCTCCTCCCTCCAACATGCCATTTCATCCATTTTGAAATTCCACCTAATTGCATTTAATTGCACAATGACCAAAATGTGCTCCACCTTTGTCCTCTCACATGTTGACAAGTGGCACTTGGTCATTGGTTGGTGTTTGATCCCACATTCATCCATTTTTCCTCATTCTCCATCACTCTCATCTATAAATAAGAGGATCTCACTTTGATTTTGGATCCACAACTTCATGCAAAAACATTATCTTGAGATTTTGAATTTGCTCATCCATTATTCATCCATCTTCATATTTCCATAGCTAGGTTATGTAGGAATTCAACCAAGGAGTATCAATTCTTCATCAAATCATCATTCAAGCTTACAATGGATTGGGAAAAGGGCCATTTTCCACATCAAAATGGCACCAATTCCCCCATGAGATTGAGAGTTTGTTGCATTAAATAGGATTTGATAGTTTTCATTTGTGTTCTTCATTTTTGTTTCTTATTTTGTGCATTTCAAATGAATTCTATGGGGAATGTTGATTTAACTTGGATAATAGACTAATGATGTGTTGTTTGATTTTGTTTATGCAAGTCTAACATCGACATTCACATTTTGATGCTAGGAGGGCTGGCTTGAAGATTTTAACACATTTTTCTTCAAAATTCTATTATTTTTTTGAACTTTTTGTGTCTATAGGAGAACAATGCTGCTTATAGAGAAATTGTACTGCTATCAATCTAGTGGTGCCATATAGCGCTGCTATTAAACTCCAAACTGCGACACTGAGTCATTCTCGCCCAAAAATTTGAATTTCAAACTATGACGCTAGGCCACTTTTCTCTCACCAAAATTCTAAACTCCAAACAATGTCACTTGGTTGAAATAGTGCCACAATCACACTCACTAGTTTTGCTGGAGAGCACTGCTATCAGTCTCAGCGATGCTATACAATGCCCCTGACCTCTTCAAACTACATCGCCTTTGCAGACTGCGCTATTGGAGTTGGGTAAAAGACACTTTTTAGATTAATTTTAACATGTGCTTTTTTATTTTGGTTGCTTTTGACTACTAACTAGTTTTTGATCTCTATTTTTTATAGTTTTGACCAGCTTTTGTAGGTTGGCTTGATCGAAGGTGAAGGAGGAAAATGAAGAAAAATGCTTCTCTATGTCATTATCATCTCATTGTATTAAGTTTTTATAAACACTTTGGGGAGAAATTATAATCCCTCTTCTAAGGATTTTCTATCTTTCATGCTTTTAGGACTCAATACATTTCATTTGGGCTCTAAAAAGAACAACACAAAAGGATTAAAAATAACCTTAGGCAACTTACTAGATTTTTTTTAAGGTTTTACAAATGAACAAGCAACTTTCATATTCCCTTTTGTTGCTTAAAAAGAATCCAATTCTTGCTTTGAGAGATTAAAAATGAACATGAGATTTTATGTTATGTAATCTCTTATCCAAAGTAATATCATCTAAAAGACGTATGTGCTTCTCTCGCACCTCACGACGATCTTGAGAATCAAAAATCTTTTTGTGATATTAAGTTGTATAAGTGATTGT
Source organism: Sequoia sempervirens (assembly GCA_007258455.2). Taxonomy (NCBI): domain Eukaryota; kingdom Viridiplantae; phylum Streptophyta; class Pinopsida; order Cupressales; family Cupressaceae; genus Sequoia; species Sequoia sempervirens. The sequence continues at coordinate 52,698 of VDFB02330352.1, forward strand.
CTACACACTTCAATTTGGATTCTTAAAATTGAACATAATCTTGCGAGTGTAGGTGTAGTATATTGCGCGTGTTATCTCTTTGTTTCTCAACAAAGATCGATTGAACTACATATGTGATTTCTCACTTTTGTTTATCTTTAGAGGGTCTACCTTGTGGGAAAAAGTAATCACCCTAGGGAACGACCCAACTGGAAACACGCTAAAGCCAAGTGACTTCAAACTTGTATATAAGTGTGGGTACTTGAGGAAAGTTCAAGTATCATGAGGGTTGTTCTGACAAGAAGGGAAATATTGGTCTCTTTCTATATGGATAATCCCCCACTAACGAAATGCCTAGATACTAGAACCTCTTGTTTAGAAGGCCCAAATCCTTAATCTATTTGTTGGTGCAAGAACAGTCGTTCTGAAGCCGTCCCACATTTTTACCACTCTTAGTAGAGATGAGAAGTATGCCAAGGGAGTTTCATGGGTATTGATGCTTGTCTGACCTAAGAAGCAAGTGCACTATAAGGGGGATCCTATGTGGTCAAGCATCTAATCATCCACTAAGAGTAGGCATAGCTTGATTTATCCAAGTGAGAACTCAACAAATATTGTCTCATTTATCTATAGGGTTGTGCATGTTCTTGGAATCAAAACACTCTGCTTGGATCTTAAAACATTGGAAAACAAACATTCAACATAATCATCAAATTTCAAACCCTTTAGGAAGCAAATACCTTTGACAAAATTCAAGTGTTCTTGCTTGTCCTAGGGATTCTATCCTTAGAGGCTTCTAAGCGATTGAATTTACATCTCAATTTTCTCACTAAAGTTAACAATAGGGAACTTTTTCCTTGATTTCCTTGATTTCCACATAATGGACTTTGTAGGATGAGAAGAAATTGGGACATTGGATGTCTAACTTGAAAACCTAATCAAGAATTGTTTGTGGTAAAAAGAACTCACTAAGCAAAGATAAGAAACAATTGGACTCCACACATGTGATTTTTCAAATGATTTCTCGAAAGATCAAAATCTGAAAACCAAAATCCAAAGGTCTTAGTCAAAAATCTCACAAGAAATGTTTGTCTATGCTTTATGAATTTAAAGAAAGACCGACCTTCAACTTTTACAAACGTGCATCAAGGAACAATCCCAATTTGTACTCATTTTACTATTGTCAAAATCCAAGTCTCTTTCAAAGGTTTGAGTATCTCACATAGGAAGTATTGCATATCCTTCAACACCGAGGTCTTTTAAACAAGAGTCTTTTTAGGTTCATCTTAGGATCAAAACCCATCACTTTCATCCATACTTCAAACATAAATCAAAATAATCTCACGAACAACTCTTGGAAATCTTGAAAAAATCATTCATGTTAGGCTATCAAAAAATCCTCTAGATCAAATCCAAATCATCTTGTTTGATTAGATGTGTGTAGATGCATCCTTCTCCACATATTTAGTCAAATTATCAAATCCTTGTGAACAAGTCTATCCCTTGATAACATCCGACGTCTTGTGGTTTATGAGTTCACTATCCAAAATCCAAAATCAAATCAAATCAAAATCATCTTGTTTGGTTAGGTGTGTCTAGATGAATCCTTCTTTACACATTTAGTCAAATTAGCATCTTGTGGACAAATTTACTCCAAGACAACATCCAACCTCTTAGAGTTTATGATTTCACTATCCAAACCAAATCAAATCAAACTAAATCAAATCAAAAGTCAAAATACGAAAAGTCCCAAAGTCTAGTATCTCCTTCAAGATTTCTCAAGAGTTTACTCATTCGCACCATCCATCTTTCATTTATCTCATCATCACACTTTGATCCTTAATCATCCTATATTTTCTCTTTTGTTCCTAAAGTTAGATCAATCTAAAGAGTTATAGGTTCATCTCACACATTCTTGAAAATTGATTCCTATTTTATGGTGCAAACTAGATCGCAACACAAGAAGAATGTGGAAACCAACAAAGAAACATCAACTTTGAGTGACTTGAGTCAAACCGCTCCCGAAATGAATCCCATTGGATCAAGAAATCCCCTAACCAATCTTTCTCTATCATCACAAGATCCTCAAGAGGAAGGTCAAGTGGAAGACGCCACTAATAATGTCTTAGGGATGACACAAGATGAAATCATTGAAATGGTTCAAAATCCAAAAAACTCACAGAATTTTCAATACCATGATGAGACTCAATCCCTCCCAATACATGCTTGAATTGGCTAAAGAAGGGACTAAACTCCCTTCCGACTATGATGTGAGCACTCTTGTGGAGAAACCTCTTGGGATTATGCCCCCGATCTCATCCACACCTCCATTTCAAAGAATCACTCAATCCATCCCCCAAATCACATCATCCATTGCTCCAACTCCACCAATTGTCAGCAAGGGAAGCTCATTGCTTCATGCACTTCAAACACAACCCCTTGTGAATAACCAAGACTTGGATGCAAACACCATCTTGGGTCAATCCATCCCATTGAATCTGCTACACCTATATGTTCTGCTCACCTTTCATGATCCCACCAATCCATCCTCTTTTCATGCAAAACTGGCATATCCTCTCAACACATAAACCACTCTCCCCATGATCTCACAAGGAGGTGGATTATTTGGAAAAGGGGTAATCTTTGATTCCCCATCATCATCATTTCCTCAAGGGAGTACACCACCCACTTTTCCCCCACTTCCACCTTTTCCATTAACATCCACACCACCCCTTGGTTTAGGGATAATTCCTTTACCACCACTCATTCAAAAAAATAAAGACAACCCCCCAATCATCAATCAAAAAATCATACCGAATCCTCCACTCTTGCCATCAATATCACAACAATAGGTGGCAACCATCCAAGCAACCCAATTAGTCATTGCACCATCCATAAATGTGGTCTCCCAAGGACCAAGCATATCAATCGCACTGTCCACCACAAAAATCCCCACTATCAATACAACAATACCTCTCATCACAACAATGAACACTATTCCAAGTCTGCTAGTGCCACCACTGCCACAAAGACCAAATGTGGCCAATCAATATAGCATCACATTGCAAGCAGCACAACAGGCCTATCAAAAGGAATTTCAACAATTCCAAGTGCAACAAGCACAAAACACAAAAGCTACACAACAAGTTGCTCATCAAGCACAAGTAGCTCAATCTGCACAACAAGAACAACAAGTTGCTCAAGCCCAAGCCTTACTACAACAACAACAAACCACCCAAGCTACCCAAGTTATGCAAGCAACTCAAGCCACTCAAGCTGCGCAGGCTACACAAGCCGCGCAAGCTACCCAATAGGAGCAAGCTTAAGCTCAAGTGCAAGTTCAAGCTCAATCCCATTATCAAGCTTAGAAATTGCAAGTGCAAGCTCAATACCAGACACAACTACAAGCAACTCAACAACAAGCATATCAACAAGCCCTGCAATAGTACCAAGCACAACAAGAAGCAACATTAATAGCCCAACAACAAGTGTTGTTGGCACAATAACAACAAGACCAACAACAAGCGTTGTTGGCACAACAACAAGAAGACCAACAACATGCATTGTTGGCACAGGAGCAAATGCAAGCATATCAACAAGCCTTGATCATGCAGTAGAGCTTGCAACAAACTCCCACCAACATACCCAACACTCCACCCATCACTCAAAAATCTCAACCACTTCAAAACACATTCACTCCACCTCTTGATCCTCAAGATAATGTGATAGCACAAATAAAATTGCTCTTGCAACAAGTGCTCGATCTCCAATCAGGGAAAACAACAAAAACACCAAGCAAATTGTGTCCCTATCCATTCGATAGGAGCCTCACAATGGTACCATTCCCAAAGGGGTTTGAAATCCCTAAATTAAAAAAATATCATGGAATGGGAAACCCTGAAGCTCACATTAGGGAATTCTAAGTACATTACATGGAGGTCACATATGATGATACATATCTGATGCAACTATTTCCTTGAAGTTTGGCTAGTCTCGCCATGGAGTGGTTCTCTTGCCTCCCTCCTAGCATCAAAAAGTTCCAAGAGATTACAGATACATTCATAAAACACTATGCATTCAATATTGGTATGGATTTCAGTCTAGAGGAACTATCGGCTCTTAAACAAGCTAAGGGGGAATCATTTGCTTCCTTCTTGCAAATATGGCAATCTAAGGCCAACAGGAGAAAATGTGACACACTAGAAGAACAACAAGTTTGAACCATCATTACCAATCTTGAGAAAAACTTGGCGTTCCATCTTAAGGTACAATGTATCACCACTTATGACCAATTGATCCCCAAGGCGCTCAACATCAAACGAGCCCTTATTGCACAAGGGGTAACACCCACATATCAAGAAAATCAAGACAATTGCCCATCCACCAGCTATAATGAAAAACCTCGCACGTGGGCGAGGAAAAAAAATGTCCCCAATGATGGTGTGGTGGACGCCAAGGTCATAATCAATGCTCCAAAACAAAACACCCAAACATACCAACAACCGCAAAGCAACAATCGAAACAACACACAAGCTAACACAATATCGCAACAACCACCCAACAATCAAGTCAACAACCTGAATAATCAAGGGGGACCACCCTCGCAAAATAGAAGTCCCCCCAAGTGGAAGTACACTGCCCTTGGAGAACTAATTGAAGCAGTCATGAAGAAATTAATAAACAAAAATCTCATCAAAATTCCCGCTTATGATAACTATCAGGAACCCCAAGTGAAACCACCCTAGTACAATTAGAATCGCCTTTGTGATTTTCACAAAAGCAAGGGGCACACCACTACTAGTTGCATGAGGTTGAAAATTTTGATCCAAGACCTCATTGATGACAAGATCATAAATGTTGAGCAACCAGCTAGAAATAAGGACCTAAAAATATACACAAATTCGATGCCGGATCATTACCGAGGGAACAACTGTGGGAATACGAAATATTCCAATGTGAACCACGCATATGATCATGTTGTCGCATCCATTGATGAAATGGTTATTGTCATTAATATCAAGGGAAAAGTTGATTGTGGAGTCACCACACGTGGTGAAAAAGTCACCATTGCTGGACCATCACAACCACCTAGGACATCCACCTCCAATCCAAAATCCATTCCTCATGGCTACAATGTCCTAGACCAGCTAAAGAGAACCCCTATTTAGATCTCCATCATGGATTTGCTAAAGATATCACCCGCACATAGAAAAATCCAAGAGGAAGCATTAGCTTCGTCCACCATCTCCACGGATCTAGATGCTAACCAATTCCAAGCTATGGTTGGAAATATCACCACTCCAAGTCTCCTAACATTCTCCAATAAGGACTTCTCTGCCCAAACATCTCACAATCAAGCACTCCACCTTGAAGTCCTGGTTCATAAAAACAAAGTCAAAAGGGTCTTGGTGGATGGGGGTGTAGGTCTAAACATCTATTCCTTAAAACTAATAAAGAATCTAGAATTCTTAGAGGATTCCATTGAAAAGAGCAAGGGCATCACCATCAAATCTTATGATGATCAGGAAAGAGTGTCTCAGGGCAATATTCAGCTCCCTATTCAAGTAGGTCCCGCCATTATGGAAGCAACATGCTAGGTCCTTGACCTTGATTTTCCTTATAACATTCTCCTAGGGTGTCCATGGATCCATGGGATGCAAGCAATCACTTCCACCTTCCATCAGTGTGTCAAATTCACATATCAAAATCAAGAGGTCATGGTCTGTGGTGATCCTAAGCCCTTTTCCTACTGCAAGAGCATGGAAGCAAAATACTATAAAATACCTCAAGTCCTAAAGAACGATGAGGTCCCTACCACTCCATATGTAGGCCCAACTACATTAGATTCTATTTATGAGACAAAGACACCCACCATTCCTGATATATCCAAAATCAAGGTCATTATCCAAGACAATGGGTGTGGGGATTATAGAATGAAGAAGAGTGCTTTCGTCATAGGGGAGTTACCTCAATCTCCTAGGATTCATGGGAAACCCCAACCAGCTGGAACATCATCCCATACCTTCAAAGAAGACCCTTCTAGATTCAGAAGTTGGGAGGATCTAAGTTGAGAAATAGTAGATGAAAGAGATGTGTCTAGTCTCCTATACCAAGATGAAAGGCCCATGCCTAATCTTCTAATGGATGAAAGCAACAAAGGTCTAGAAATGATGCTCCGTATGGGCTATGGAAGAAACAAGAAACTCAGGCAGAATGACAACGACCTATTTTAACCCCTCATTTCGGAGAAGCAACTAAAAAATATTGGCCTCAAATGTACCCCTCCAAAGGCTACCATACTTGGAAAAGGTGCCTTGATTAGAAATGCCAAAACTCCCCCTCAACAATCAACATCCGCCCTTCAATTACTAGTATCCACAGGTCGAATCATAAACAACTTTACTTTTGACATAACTCATGTGTGTAGTAGTGATGAGGATCACACAATTGACTTGCCTATGTTTTTTGAAGATTCTTCCCTACTCATGATTAGTACCTTGTCTTTTGAGTCAGACCATCAAACCCATGAAATAAACCTAGTCTATCCTCAACTCATTGATTACAACCAACAAGGACCACCAATTCTAGACACTTTCAAAAATGATGAGGCACTCTCAGAATTCATGGGATTACAGGATACAGTACCATATGGAGATCACAAGGCTGAGTTTGACATAATACTGGACACACATGCTTATTATGGGGAAACAATTGAATCCTTCAGTCATAAAAGTGAAAATCTAAGAATAATCTCTACGTCTTTGAGTGAAAACCACATTGTGGCACTCTCAGACCTGAAAATAGTAAAAATAAAGGACGTATCCAATGGTGAAAACCTCTTTGAGACGTCAAAGGATGAAAGATCCAATTTTCCTCTCAGTGAAATTCATTAGGAGAAGTTAGCAGTCCTAGTAGAGAAGTGCAACCTAGTCAACTTGGGAATAAAGAAACTACCACACATAACATTCTATGCAAAGTCACTTCTTACAAAAGAATAGGAACTTCTAGCTATGTTCCTAAAAAAAAGAAAGGTAAAATTTGTGTGGACCTATGATGACATGCCTGGGCTTGATCCAGAGGTTGTGGTTCATCACCTAGCTGTATACCCTAAAGTAAAGCTAGTTAGACAAAAGCTCAGGAAGATGCATCCCCATATAGCATTGTTGGTCAAAATGGAATTGCAAAAGCTCCTAGATGCAGGGTTCATACAACCGATAGATTATCCAAAATGGGTCTCAAACCTTGTACCTATTTCAAAGCCTACTGGGGGCATTCACATCTCCACAAATTTCAAAGACATCAACAAGGCATGTCCCAAGGATGACTTTCCATTTTCGAACATTGACATGATCGTGGATATGATGGCAGGATATGAGATGCTATCATTGATGGACGGGTTCTTAGGCTACAACCAGATCATGATAGCTAAAGAAGACCAACATAAAATGACTTTCACTTTCCCATGGGGGACATATTGCTAGAATAGATGCCATTCGGGTTGAAAAATGCAGGAGCAACCTATTAGAGGGCCATGACATTGATCTTTCATGACACGATCCATAAAACTGTGGAAGATTATGTGGATGACATATTGGCCAAGTCAAAGAAAAGATGAAATCAAATATCCGCATTGGGATCCATCTTTGATAGGTTAGAGGAATATAAAGTTAGACTCAACCCAAAGAATTGTGCCTTCGGAGTATAGTCAGGGAAACTCCTTGGGTACATCATGTCCATGAGACAAATTGAAATAGATCTTGCTAAGGTCAAGGCCATCCTCAAAATTGAGGCACCTAAAACACTAAAATAGCTAAGGGGCCTATAAGGAAGACTCCAGTCCATCCACCAATTAATAGTGCAACTCGCAGATAAGGTTGTCCCCTATTCTCACCTACTCCACAAGGGGGTAGTGTACAAGTGGGATGAGAAGTTTGATCAAGCCTTCAACAAAATCAAGGATTATTTACTCACACCTTCAGTCCTCATGCTAGAAATTCTAGGCAAACCCTTGATCTTTTACATATCAATAACAATAGCGGCTCTTGGTGCTCTCTTAACACGACATGATGAAAATGAAAAAGAGAGAGCTATCTATTATATCAATAGAACTATGGTGGGCCATTAATTGAACTATACATCCATTGAGAAAGCCTATTTAGAAGTCATGTTTACAGCTCAAAAATTTTGACATTACATGCTAGCCCATATAATAAAGCTCATTGCAAAGATATCCCCCCTTAAATACTTGCTTTCCAAAGTAATGCTTATCGGGAAGACAATAAAGTGGGTTATGATCCTCACAGAACATGACATTGAGTATATGGAGCGCAAGGCCATCAAAGGAAAAGCAATTGGAGATCAATTGGTGGAGGCATCGATGTACTCAGAGAACCCACTTGTATCAGAGTTCCCAGATGAATCAATGTTCAACCTAAGTGTAGCAGATCACTGGAAAATGTACTTTGATGGATCCTACACACAACACAGGTCGGGACCAGGGATCTTCTTCATCACCCCACAAGGGGATTGCATATCAAAATCATAAAAGTTGTCATTCCCTTGCACAAATAACATTGCAGAATATGAGGATCTTTTCATAGGGCTAAGAATTGTAGTGCAATGGAAAATAATGGCACTTAAGGTCTACAAGGACTCACAACTCATAATCAATCAAGTCAACAATGAGTATCAAAGAAAGGACAACAAGTTGACTCCCTACAAGAAATTGGTGGAAAGTCTTAAGGAGTTCTTCATTGATATCACATTTGAGCAGCTACCAAGAGAAAAAAAAAGAGTGACAGATGCAATGGCTACAATCAGATCACTCCTATAAATCCCACTCGACATCCCAGAGTAAGAATTCCTCGTAGAGCAACTTCTTGTGCTTGCATTTGAGGTAACGAAGTCTGAATTTGTGTGTGAAATCATTGGTCCCGGTGATCCTTGGTACCATGATATATACACTTATCTAAGAATAGAAGTCCTCCCAGCCGACATAACCCTAAACCTTAAGAGAGCCTTTGTCAAAAAAGCATCCCATTTTGTCATCCTAGGAGATACCCTTTACCGTAGAAGCATTGAAGGAACCCTGTTACATTGCCTAAATGTTGAGGAGGCATTGACTGCCTTAACCGAGGTACACAAAAAAATTTGTGGTTTGCATTCGAGTGGTATGACCTTGGCCAAGAAACTATTGAGGATGGGGTACTATTGGCCTACTATGGAAAGAGAAGCTCACGACTATGTCAGAAGGTGTCTACAATGTCAGTAACATGGGGACCTCATCCATGCACTAGCTCAAGAGCTCCACCCGATTGTCACACCTTGGCCCTTTTCACATTGGGGCCTCGATCTCATTGGAAAAATTACCCCCACCTCATCTAGTGGACATAAGTTCATTATCACTTACACTAAATACTTCACGAAGTGGGTAGAAGCCATTCCCATGACCTATATCACAAGAAATCGGATATCAAAGTTCATCTTGAACTACTTAATTTGCAGTTACGGTGTCCCTCAAGCCATTATCTTAGATAATGGGACACCCTTCAAGAATCAGGATGTTCGTGACCTATGCCACAAGTTTAAAATCCAACATCGCTTTTCCACCCCATACTACCCCCAAGGAAATGACCAAGTTGAGGCTACAAATAAGACCATGTTAAAAATCCTCAAGAAGACGGTTAATGAAGCTGGTCATGATTGGAACCTCCAATTGAATCCTACCCAATTGGCCTACCGAAAAAGCATCCACACACTAACAAGTGCCACCCCATTCTCCCTGGTCTATGGATTAGAAGCCATACTTCCCATCGAGATCAAGAAATATCATTACAAAATCTCATCACAGATGAAGAATATCAGGTATCATGACTAAATGAGCTAGAACTACTAGATGAGCAGCACATGGATGCCTTAAACCATTTTCAAGTCTACCAAAATTGACTCAAACAAAGCTACAACAAAAAGATCAAGAGTCAAACTTTCCAAGTTGGGGAGCATGTGCTAAAGGAGAACCAGAAGAACATTCCAAATCCAAATGGCAAGGGAAAATTTGAACCCAATTGGTTGGGAATTTTCATCATCACAACAAGCTACAAGTCAGGGGCATACCAATTATCAACACCCGAAGGGGAACCTCTGCAGGAGTCCATAAACAACTCCTATCTCAAAAAGTTTTATGCCTAATCCTTCCAAGGTATAAAACCAAAAATACAAAAAAATGAGAAAATGTCCTGAAAAAATGGTCACCCTGATGAAAACCTGGCAAACAAGCATCTTGGTGACAACAAAAAAATCAAAAAATAAAAAACATAAAAAATTCAAAAAATCAGAAAAAGGATTAAAAACAGTAGAGAGAAAAATCGTCCTCTAGTGAAAACCACTTCGGTGGCACTTTGGGCAAGTACCTTGGTGAAAACCTGGAAAACATGTGCTTTGTATAAATAAGAACTTTCCATCCACCAAGATCTCCACAACTCATTTTTCATCATCCATCTATTACATTTCCATCATCCATCACATTCCATATCTCCATCCATCACCCATTAGCATCTGCACCATAGCTTGGTCTTGTGCTTGTGTCATGATCCCTCCTTGTACTACTCGACCCATTCTTAAGGTCAGTTTGTCCTACCTATATCAGAGTAGTCTATTGCTTCACACTGGGGGCATGTTATTATTGGATCAGATTCATGTACATTCTTGAAGTCTTCATAAAATCAAAAAATCCAAAAACATTCATAAAATCCAAAAATTCAAAAAAAAATTAAAACATTAAAAATCCAAATACAAATCAAAAAGTCAGTAAAAAAATTCAAAAATAGAGTCGTCTTGTTAAACTACGGGTCTTTGAGCTCTAAACGTAGGAAAGGTTGATCTTTGATGATCCCCTGAAACACTTAGGCCAGTCCTTTAGGAGTCTGTCATAATAAACTAGCAATCCATTTGTTCATTTCTCATCAATAATCGTCAAGTTTGTGTCAAACGAACTATGTGGTCTCTATGTGTATAACATAGGAAAGGTTAATTTGTTTGATCAGCTCTCGAGGCCCCTAGGATAGGTCTTTAGGTTAGTCTCTTGGTCAAAATCTCAGAAAACCCCAAAATAGTGGAAAATTTGAAAATCAAAGCATTTGCAAAACATCTTAAAAATACCAAAAACAACCTCAAAGCATTTCAAAAACTTTAAAAACATCTAGATATTTGAAAAAATCCATCCATCCCCATCTCGCTTCCACCCGAAATGAACATTCACTCATAATAAATGGTCATCATCTTCACCCTTTGGTAAAATAGTCAGAAACAAGACTAGTAGGTTAAAAGTTAAAACTCAAACGTCAAAGTCTCAAGTCTAGGTCAATAGGTAAACAAGTTGGTCAACTCTTGGTATCAATAGCCTATCATCCAATCAATCCCAAATCATTTGATAACATCATGTCCTAGGATGCATCATTCCTACAATGGACATCAACATCAGGCATCACCGTAGTTTAGTCTTGGCTAGCAGTATTGAAGAACATTAGCTTGTTTGTTTACTTTATCTTTGTCTTTTGGCTTATCTTATTGCACTCATTTCAATGACCTCTCAATGATTTCCCAAATGAAGAGACTTAGAAAGAAAGAAATGGGGCAATGATCAATATCTTTTATCTGCTATCCTTGTTGGATATTCTTGTAATATAACCTTGGTCATGCATGCTTTGTTTGGGTGTAGGGAGGGTGTTTTAGGTGTATTTTTGACCACATAGGAAGCATTTCCTTTCTATGTTTTGGTTCAAGATGTTTGGAATATGTGAACTGCATTTTGAACAAGGTTCCATGTGTCAGGTGTGAACAAGAGTACTCCTATCTGATTATTGAGTCAAAGTCCATCATACTAGGTACAACGCCATCCTAGTTCTTTATACCTTGATGCATTGTGCCTATGTGTATTATCAAACATAAGGTAAATAGCCCTTTTAAAGTCCCAATTCTTGGTAAGAAAATCATCATCATCATCATGGTCATCATCTTTTGACTTTTTTTTTCTATCTTCTTTCCATGCTAACATGGTACCATGACAGTCAATCATCATCACTATTGCACCCATCCTGCATCCACAAACCATCAACATAATGCACATCATATCATGACATATAGGAAACACTGAAAATCTCACATGCATTACATTTCGTCATTGCCATCATAATATAGATTGGTTATTCTAAGCATTTCTCAAACCGTACATTTGCATTCATTGCATAAGCATAAAAGGAATCATCACATAGGCATTATTAACTCATATCATGTACATCATCAAAGCATCCATTACATCATCACATATACATCATAATATCATTGATTTGCATCCATCACATAATCATATAACATCACATACATATCATCCGTTTGCATCATCAATTAAGCATTATCATACCATGTACATCATATCATGTCATATACATAGACATCATTATAAAAATGCATCATCACATCATATCATGTGTATCATCATGACATCCACAAATGCATCACCATATCATACATAATAAAGATATTAAAAAAAGAAAAAGAATATGTCATGGCATCTCATGATCATAGCAGTAGGTACATAATATAGATCTGTTGATCTAAACATTCACATATCATAACATTTGCATTATCCATACATCATCATAAAAGTGCATAGAAAAGATACTAAAAAAGACATGCATCCATAAATCATTGCATCACATCATAAACATCATATAGAAACATACATCGCATTGCATCACATATGATAGAATCATTGCATCACATATAGACCATCACATATAGAAAGTAAAAACATCCATCCATAATGCATAAATAAGATAGGACACATCATACATTGGATAAAATTATCTCATCATATATATCATCAAAATAATAATACAATGTCATGGTACAAAATTGAGATCAAGTGTATATATCAATCAGTATAGTACAATCGCCCACGGGCTATAAAAATGAGCTCGTGGATCTCAAAAGAATAGTGAATGAGCTAGCTCTACTAGCTGCTCCCCTCACCACCCTGCCTCTCCTCATGATCCTCTAGAAGCTTGTATCCAGTCTGCTATGAAAAATCTGGAACTCGTGCCGCTCGAGGCATTGTTTGGTGATAATGCACCAGATAATACTTGACCTCTCATATGACCTCTTGGTATGCTCGCATGGATATTGTTCTCCTAGAGGAGGATGCAACCATGCTCTCCAGCTGGTTTCATCGGCCCATCTCCTGTGCCGCCTACAACTCGACATCCTATCGTTGTTGGATAACCTAATCTCTCTTGGTTGTCAGGGATAAGACCTGTTGTCTCGCCTGGTCCCTCTCTATAGTGAGCACCTATATCTAAGCCTATAATTGCAAAATTTGACTGTCCCTCGGGTCTGGTTGTGGTGGTGGCTAGACTGGTGGTTGGTCCTAATGACCATCTCTCAATGGGATTTGTTGCCTATCCTAGTCTTGGTGACCATCCTTGGGTTGATCTTGATGCTCGTCTCTAGGGACATCCCTCTGATCCCTATGTTTCTCGAGCTACTACTCTAGCTTTCACAGAGGTGTTCCACCTCATCCTCCACCTCCTCCTCTACCCCCACTGCCATCCCCATCTCCATATTTTTCATCGTCCCCTTTGCCTCCTCGGGCCTGCCCCTGCCCTATAGATCAGCCTTTGGGTCTCCTTTGTGACAAAAGTGTACTAGGTACTATCAATCTCACTGGTGGACATAACCAATCTCTGTATGTCTGGGTCATCCCTGGATTTGCTGGTCCCTGATCATAAGGCCATGGCTTGGCCACCAGCTATCTAAAAGAATCAATTGCCTCATCTGCAAGAATGGTACGACCCCATGTCATCTCCCTCATAGTACGTGTGAATATGGCCACGTACTAGTCATCGGGATGGTCCTGTGTATCTCCAAACTGTCAGGCAACTCGGTCTAGTAGATACTGCTCTATCATCATGTGCTCTCAGCCCTATATCAAATGGTCCTACCTAGTGAAGAACAATTGTTGAACATCATCATATTAGGCAAGTATGCCGAGCCAAGGCCTCCAGGTAAAAGCTATCATCTCGTTGATGACCCTCTACTAGTGCCGAATGTCGACTGCCCTTGTATGCATAAAAGTAAGTGCACCCCTGTATCTCTAGATGATTGGGTCATCTGGCTCCATCTCGATGGGTGTGACTCATGGGCGGATCACTGCAATGTGCTCCTAGGCCCAGATATACAACAATGTGAATCCTGATCCAATGGCCTGGCTAGCACAATATGCAAACTCATGAAGATCATGGTAGAGGGAGGCCAACATCACTAGCCCCCAGACAAAGCACTCTCTCCATCAAAGCATATGCTCCCAAGAAAGACCCCATCCTGGGTTGAAGTATCGACTGCGCCGATCTAGTGCCACAAGTCCTAAAATGATGGCAGCTATAATCAATTTGAAGGATGGTACTACAATCCTATACCGCTCTAGCTCGATCCAACTCTCTAAAAAAATGATCTTGTCCAGGCCCATAATCTCATAGAAAACATCTCTACTGGCATGCACATCATAGATGACTCTCTCTGTGTGGATCAAGAATCACATAATACACCACAAGTTCTCTCGGGTCACTATGGCCTCACCTGTGAAATGAGGACGTCTCACTATGCCAGCACTCCACCAATGTTGTCATCATGCCAAGGTGCACCTTGATCACTAGGGCGTATGCAACATACCATAATCCAATCGCTCCCAGGTGCTCCTGGAGTACCTCGTACAAAGGGTGATCCTGAGTCAATCTGCTCAAGATCGAGGACCTATGCTCCCGTGAATGGATTGGATCCATGTCCTCTTGCATCAAGAAAGTCACTGCGTCAAGTTTCATAAAATAATCAAGATCTTGTTTGGAGTTTTTGCACCTGAAACAACAAATGCATCATTGTTTGAAACTTCTAAACTGTGCCGCTATAAGCCTAAAAAGTTTCAAACTCCGTTGTCGCAACACAATTTGACAGTGTTTTAATTTGACCCTAGGGCCTAAATTTCAAACAGGATTGTCACGGTACAATTTGCAAGTGTGGTGGGCTTTGTAACCTAAACCCTAAATTCTAAACTCGCCTGCCGCAACGCAACTCTCACCGGTGGCATAGTTTAAGCCCACACGACACTGATTTAAGGTTTTTAGCAGCGCTAAACAACGCACTTGACTTGGTTGACCTCTAGACCCTAATTAATGTGCTCAAAAATTGAAAACAAAGGCTGGGACAAGATAACATATCGCTGGTTCTGTGCCGGGAAGCCTCTGGTACACTCACACACACTCGAAAATGTGTTGTGGAAGCATGTGTTGTGCCATCTCGATCAGTCCTCAGAGCTCAAATCACAATAATTTCTAAAGGTTAGGTGTGTAAATGAATTGGAAGTGGCCCCTTGAGGCCTATTTAAGCCTAAAAGTTAGGGTTATTTGACCCTATTTAGCCATCCAGCTAGGGTTTTGGACCCCTGAGCCCATTTTCACCCAACCAAGGGTTGTTTTGCATCATTTTTTTCGCATTTGTGCACATTTTTGGCATCCTGGAGCCTTTCTAGACTCGTCAAGCACATTGTCCTTTTTCAATCACCCAGAAATAAAAATTTTCCTCCGATCTCTCGAGGGTGTAGTATATCAACATGTCTCTTCTTACCAAGGCAGTAGTGGGACATTTAAAAAATTGATTTTTTTTTAAAATTTTGATCGCGAGTTTATTCTTTGAACCAACACAGCGGGTTCACTGCTTCAAAAAGGGGCCAAATGTAGACATGGAAAATGTACCGATTTCACTTGATCCTGATTACTAACACCGATTTGTCCTAAATCATCTTCTTTGCTAATCATTTAATCGAATAATCTATATTTGATTAAATTCATCACATTTCATCTCTTAATTAAATAAATCATTATTTATCTGATTAAGTCATCATCTCCTATTGATTAAATAGATCATTTTATTTAATTAATCCTATAGTCTCCCTTTAATTAAATAATTATCTTTATTTAATTAACCTCTATATTCATTCTATTAAATTAATTAAATCAATCTTTATTTGATTTAATCTAACATCATCTCCTTTTAATTATATAAATCAAAATCTTTATTTAATTAATTCTACATCATATTCCTCTCATTTTGATTTAAATTAATCCAAAAATCTAAATCAAAATGGTCAAATCAACTAGTCTCCTTTTAAATTATTCAAATCTTGATTAATCTTAATCACCTAAATCCTCTAGATTTTGCAACTTGCTCATGAAAATCATTTCAATTGATTTATTAAATCCTCAATTACTTAAAAAAAAACATCAATGTTGGAATATTCTCCAAATTTGAAAAATCCCTCCAAAAGGGTTTGTACATCCAACAAGGCATTTAAACCTCTTACATGTCCTTTTGCCTTGAGCCAAGTGGCATTAAATTCAATTTCACCTCCCTCCAACATGTCATTTCGAATATAAAACAAAATTCCACTAATTGCATTACCCAATTGCGTATTATTAAAATGTGCTCACACCTTTGTCCACTCATATGTTGACAAGTGGCACTTGGTCATTGGTTGGTGTTTGATCCCACATTCATCCGTTTTGCCTCATTCTCTATCACTCTCATCTATAAATAAGAGGCCATCACTTTGATTTTAGATCCACAACTTCATGCAAAGACATTATCTCGAGATTTTGAATTTGCTCATCCATCTTCATATTTTCATAGCTAGGTTATGCAAAAATTCAACCAAGGAGTATCAAATCTTCATCAAATCATCATTCAAGCATACAAGGGATTGGGAAAGGGCCATTTTACACATCAAAATGGCACCAATTTCCCCATGGGATTGAAAGTCTATTGCATTAAATAGGATTTGATAGTTTTCATTTGTGTTCTTCATTTCCATTTCTTATTTTGTGCATTTCAAATGAATTCTATGGGGAATGTTGATTTAACTTGCAC
>VDFB02330353.1:0-12486 GCA_007258455.2 Sequoia sempervirens
TAATGCTATGTAGGAAGAAATTGATCAAATTGAGAAAAATCAGACTTGGGAGTTAGTCCCAAGACCAGATGACAAGAATGTTATTGGAGGAAAATGGATATATAGAAACAAACTTGATGAAAATGGTAATGTCATTCGAAACAAAGCAAGATTTGTCTACAAAGGCTATGCTCAACAAGAAGGTATTGATTTTCGTGAAACCTTTGCACCCGTTGCTAGATTAGAATCTATCAGAATATTCTTGGCTTATTCTATTTATAAAGATTTTATTGTTTATCAAATGAATGTCAAAAATTCTTTTTTAAATGGCTATTTAGATGAAGAGGTCTTTGTTGAACAGCCTGAAGGATTTATGTGCAAAAATAAGCCTGATCATGTTTACATATTGAAAAAGAACCTCTATGGCTTAAAACAAGCACCTAGAGCTTGGTACTCTAGGCTTGACAATTATTTGCTTTCAAATGGTTTTGTTAGAGGAGGTGTAGATAGCAATCTTTATGTTCAAACTGAAGGTTTTGATATTCTGTGTGTTTAAATTTACATTGATGACACTATCTTCGGCTGCAACAATGTTACATTAAGTAAAAAATTCTCTCAGCTAATGGAATCTGAATTTGAAATGTCATTATTAGGAGAATTAAATTTCTTCTTGGGTCTTCAAATCTCTCAATGTGAAAATGGAATATTTCTTTATCAAACCAAGTATGCTAGATAGATGCTTAAGAAATTTCAGATGGATGAATGCCATCCAATTAGCACTCCAATGATTACTGGATGCAAACTTACTAAGGTTGATGATTCCCCTGATACAAATCAAACTGAATATAGATCAATGATTGGCAGTCTGTTATATTTAACTACCTCTAGACCTAACATTATGCAGGTAGTTTGCACTATTGCACGGTTTCAGGCATCACCTAAAGAATCCCATGTCACTGTTATTAAAAGGATTTTTAAATATATTCAGGGCACTCTTAATTATGGCCTTTGGTATCCTAGAAGCACCGATTTTTCATTGATTGCATATACTGAAGTTGACTGGGCTGGTTGTTTGGATGATAGGAAAAGCACCAGTGGTGCTGCATTCTTTCTTGGTGATCGTTTAGTGGCTTGGCATAGTAAGAAACAAGAATTTGTTTCTCTCTCTACTGCTGAAGCAGAATACATTGCTGCCACTTCATGTTGTACTCAAGTTCTTTGGATGAGTCAAACTCTATCTGATATGGGTATTGGAATTCCTAAACTTGTTTCTATTCTCTGTAATAACACAAGTGTGATAAGTATCTCCAAAAATCATGTTTTTCACTCTCGCACTAAACATATTGCTATCAAGTTTCACTTTCTTCGAGAAAAGGTTTTGGCTAATGAAGTTTGCTTATAGTTTGTTGGCTCTCAAGATCAAGTGGCTGATATTTTTACTAAGCCCTTAGCTAAAGAGTTATTTGAAAGATTGAGACTTCGATTGGGAGTTATCTCTCAATCTTTACTTCTCTGATTTTCCATACATTGGCTTAGGGGGAGCATGATATATGTTTTGATTCACTTACAGCTCTCCTACAATCTTGGTTGCTGCACTCTGTTAGTTTTTTTGCAGTTGTTTCTCATGGTGTTTTGATTGGCTTCTCAGTTGTGTTCATCTTTTCTTTACCTTGAGGCAAAAAGGGGGAGTCTTTGGTGTTTTTTCATCAAGGACAAAGGGGGAGTTTGTTGAATCTTAGTTGTGTTTATAGTTTGTCCTTGATGACAAAATCTCTTTCAGTTTGTTCTCATTGATAATCTGTCTTAGGATGGTTCTCCTTGCACATCACAGGTTTTGGATGTTTCTCTTTCGGGCTTACACATATCGGCATGAGTATGGGAGGGTCTCCCTGATCCACTTTGAAATGTCTGAGTTTCCTATCGACAAGACATTTCTGATGTTATGTTGATTGAATTTAACATTCTGGCAGCTTTCGGTGTGACATTGTTTGTGGTCTTGGCGACAGAAGAAATTTTTTTATCGGCATGAGTTTGGCCATCAGGATGAGGTCTTAGCAATTTTATTATGTCTCCCCGACCCACTTTAGAATGAGCATATTGGAAAAGAAAATCATCCTTGGGGTAATGTCATAGCGAGTCTTTCTTGTCTTACCGAATTTTGCTCAAAAGGTTTTATCTATTTTTTTCGAGAGGAGTCTCACTGAACAACTCTTTGAGAACTTCGGCCAAACTGAGTAGTATCGGGTTAAGGTCTTGGCGATTTCACTTGGTCTCACGGACGAATGCATGTGGAAGTCTATTGGTAGGAGTGGTTTTTTCGGTATGTATTCTCTCCAAAGACATAGTGTCAGACCAACCGCCATTGGACAATTGCCTTCGGCAGGACATTCTGGAAGTCTCGGCGAACAGGTGTGAATTTGGGGTGTTTCAGTATGACTGAAACAATCTACAAGATGTCTCCCTAATGGTTTGAAGTTACAGCAACATGTATTGTACAGTTGGTTTCGTCGGCAAGAAAAACCATGTCACGACAACTAATGTGTATCATGTGGAATTTCGGTGAAACGTGGGGCAATCTCTATAGCGTCTTCCTGACTATGCACTGTCTTGCCGACCGCTGATGAACAAATAAATTTCGGTAAGACTCATATGTTTCGATATAATATCATAGCGAACCCGTCAAGTCTTGTCGACTAAGTCTTGAGGGGCTTTCGGTGAGAGATTGGTATGTTATAGCGACTCTCATAAGATAGAAGTGTGCATCGAAGAGAGAACCATTATGTTACAGCGACATCACACAAGGGGTTTCTATCAAAGGCTCATTGGTGTGAGATTGATATTGTCTTAGCGATCTAGGGTGAGCTCAGGATGTTTCAGAAAAACAAGGGGCAGTCTATATAGCATCTTCCCAAATCTGATGGCTCACAGCAAAAGCAAATAAATAAAAGGCTACAGTGACAGTGAATGAAACAAAAGGGCATCTCAGTGAGAAAATCTCTTGTGTCTCAGAGAATGGTTAATGAAATCTAAAACTTTGTGGTCGTTTATGGAAACTTCAAAATATAGTTGCAGGCTGACATCATTGATTGAATCGAATCTCAAAATCGTTACATGGCAGAATATTCATTGAGTTTCCTCTTTGAGCAGTTGCATTTTTTTTAATGGATGATATGTAGCTTTCTAGATAAGCGTTACTATTTATTTTTAATCATCATCGACAGATTGTCAGTATTCAGCTTTATATTCAAAAATCAGCAAGAGAATCTGAAGATCTTGTGAAAAACATTTTTGAGGATTTCTTCACAACTGACATACTTGAAATGTAATTAAATACCTGTGTTGAAAACTGTAAGGGTTGTTGATTTTGTAATTCTGAGAGTATCATTCCTTGTCTGTATGGAAATGTATGAATGAACTCTGCAGAAAGATTTGTGCTTAACTAAAAACAGAGAAATTCTCTGAGTCAATATTATTGTTCAAAACATAATTTGATGGGTTTGTACTCCTTGAGATAGGTGTCTCAAAATGATGGGCTAGTGCTCCTTTAGTGGGTGCTCAAAAATCATCCTATAAGGCATTGTGAACTTTTGTTTAAAGATTGAGCCTAGAAGGCATTTAGGGAGTGGTTTTTATACCCTAGGAGGGTTTTCCACTTGGTAAAATATAAAGTCTTCTTGTTGTTCTGAGTTCCCTTTGCTTTACTGTGTTGTTGATTATTTCAGTTCACTGTTTGGTTGTTACTTTTCTCAATTTTGTTTATGAATGATTACATTCAACTCATGAATGCATTAATTAAAGTATATTGAGATCTGATCTATGCTATAGTTTTTGAATTTATTAAAATTGATCAAATATATTATAACACTAATTCACCCCCCCCTCTCAGTGTCATTTTAACTCCAACACTATTGATTTGGAACACCAAAAATCACCACATACTTTTCCACTATATCCATTTTTTTTCATAAGCTCATAACCTCATACATAAAGCTTTTTCATTGCTTTTGAATCAGGTGGTTCTTAATTATTAAGCTCATCATTTTTTTTTGTGTAACTTTTCTTATTTTCTCAAGTGGTTGAGGTGGATGTTTTTGAATGGTCATCTAAGTTTTTTGTTGACATGATTGATTTTTTGTGTCTCTGATTGGAATCTTTGTTGATGATCTTTTACTGGCCTCTGAATGTTGGTGTGAAATCTAAGGAACCCCAATCATCTCCTAATAGGTTTGAGTGTTGTTCTTGGTTTTTTTCTTATACGAGTTCCATGTGTGTAGTGGATGTTGATGTGTTCAAGGGATTTTTTGTGTTTTTCTCAAGTTGTAAGACACTATAAGGCTCAGGATCAATGTCAAGTGTGTACAATTGATTTTGATATATGTATTTCATTTTATGATGAAGAGTAGAAGGCACCCCATTCATTGCATGAATCTAAGGTCAACCTAAGATAAGATTACATGAAAGTTCATGAGGGATAACATGGATTGGTGTTTTCAATGTGGCCACTCCAATCGTAAGAGGTATAATGATCACCCCAAGGGGTTTCTTTTTTACATTGTCAAATCCCTTAATAGATATTTAGAATCAAGTTGAATGTTTGATTGATCAATGCCAAGCCTATATAGAAGGCTCACACTACACACATTAAGGGAAGATTCGGTATCTACAATAGTTCTCTTTATCCCTTTTCATTTATATTGACCGATGTCATGAAAGGTTCATTTTTTTTGCATTTCCAAAGAGAGGAGCTCACTTTGGTGAAAAATAATGTCATCATTCAATCCTTGAATTAGGGTTGCTATGTCATTCATTTTTGCATTAGAAGGGATAGGAACTTGTTGGAAGGTTGTTTGAAGCATAGTGTGATAGGTAGGTGAATTATGAAGTAAATCCCATATGCATAACTTTGTGGGAGTGATCTTAAGTTGCTCAAAAAGATCATACTCCCTTAATCAAGGAGCACTCGGTAGTATAGAATTGGGAAAAGGTAACAAGGTGGGGGTTGGTTGATTGGGTTGCAGATTTTTTTGAGTGTTATATGTATGATCAAATATATTATGACGTGGTTGTTGTGACACATTATTCTTAGGTGGGTAAAGGACAAGTTCAGGTTGGTTTTGGGTTTGTATTTTATGTGAAGGGGGATAAAGAATGAGTTGAGGTTGAATAATATTAACATCCCTTGGTGAATGAAATTCTAACATGGGCTCTCTTCATCTTCTTCTAAGGGCATAATATCATTATTGTAAATGATATCCTTGCCTTGTATCATGACATTCTCTTTAGAAGGATAGTTTTTAGGAGAACAACAAACCACATGTGCTTGACAAGTAAGGCTTGGTTCTTCGAAAATAACTTCATCGCAAATAAGGGAGTTATTAATGGTTGAATTTATTTGATTATTGATAGTGGGGAGATTAGAAGAAGAAGTCTCTATTTGATTTTCATACTTCTCTAATGTCTCATTCACTTGTTCCATATTATCTATATCTTAATAAGAGAGCTTCTAATATGTTCACCAATAGCTTCATCATAAGTATGGGAGGCATCAAGAGAAGGACCACTATGTTTTTCAAATAGATTGTTCCAAATGGTAGGAGAATTGGGGAAGGGAGGATCAAGGTTCTCATGACTCTTAATAGGGATATCTTCTAACACCAACCTATCCTCTTTGCATCAAGGAGGGCTATTAGAAGTAGGATAATTTTGATTGTCATGGTTAGGGAAACTAGGTTAGGTGATATTTAGGAATGTTTCTATGATTTCATCCTTTTGTTTTCTAATGTCTTCTAAAGGGGACTGAGGAGACAGACAATCAAGACCCTCAATGCTTATATCTTCTTTCACCAAGATACCTTAATCACTAGTAGGATAGGTATTGAGAGAAGAAGAAGTATGATAATTTTGAGAAGTACCCCCTTCATGTCTAAAATAGTTAAGGAAAACCCAAATGGTCAACCTCTACCTTAGATATCAAGGATGAATCTTCCATAGGCCTTCCTCTCCACTTCACAAGGTATTATTCATATACTGCCTATTTCTGGTACTCCTTCCAACATGGCTATCTAGTATTTCTTCAATCTCCCCCTTCTCTGAAGTAGGTGTTGGAATTCCACACTGTTCCATTGTTGGTACTTCCTCTATGCCACCTTCATGATACTCTGTCAAATCTAAAATATTGAACACAAGGGAAATGTTGACTCCATATGGCAACCTTACCTCATATGCATTCCCTGAATCATGCCTCCTCAAAATTTAACAGGAACTAAACTTCTTCATCTTCAATTTGTTATAGGTTCCTACTAGAAATCTTTATTTCCTCAAGTGGACCATCACTTCATCACCAATCTGAAACTCCTTATACCTCCTCTTCTGATCTTCCTTAGCCTAATACTACATATTCATATTATTAATATGTTCTCTTACCTTCTCATCTATATTCTTGATGTTCTCTACAAATTTTTTGGCTTCTGCACTTTTCTTCTTCTCTTGGTCCATCTTCCTCAATTCTAGAGCATTCCTGGGACTACCTCCATACACAATCTGGAATGGTGATCTACCAGTGCTTCTGTCGACATAATTGTTGTAAGAAAATTCCACCTGGGGTAAGATCAAGTCCCATCCCTTGGGTTTATCTCCTACCAAGCATCTCCGTAGGTTACCTAGACTTCTATTCACAAACTCAATTTTCCCATCAGTGTGGATGGTGTGCAGAACTGAACTTCAACTCTGTTTTCAACTTCTTCTACAAAGTCCTCCAAAAGTATCCAAAAAATTTTGTGTCACGATATGAGACTATAATCTTTGGAAAACCATGTAGCCTCACCACCTCTCTAAAGAACAAGTTAGCAATGTGGACTGCATCGTGGGTCTTCTGGCATGGGATGAAATGTGCCATCTTTGAAAACCTGTCAACTACCACAAATACTGAATCATTCACTCTTTGTGTCCTTGGCAAGCCAAGAATAAATTCCATACTTATATCCTCCCATGGCCTCTCTGGTACAGGTAAGGGTTGATACAACCCAGTATTCTGGCTCACTCCTTTATCCATCTGACATACCCTACAACTCTGTACTAACTTCTTCACATCCAGTGATAACTGAGGCCAATAATAATGTTCATTGATAATGGCAATGGACTTATCCTGACCAAAATGTCCTGCCATTCCTCCATTGTGCTTCTCCTTTATTGGGTTCTCCCTCATGGAACTCCTCATAATACAAAATTGACTTCCTGTAAACAACATTCCATCCTGGATTATGAAATATAGCCACTTCATCCTATCAACTGTGACAGGCTCCTTGCAAGCTTTCCAAGCTTCTACAAAATATGGATCTTTAGGGTACAATGTCTTGAGTTCATTGAACCCAACCACTTCAATCTG
Organism: Sequoia sempervirens; assembly: GCA_007258455.2. Lineage (NCBI taxonomy): Eukaryota > Viridiplantae > Streptophyta > Pinopsida > Cupressales > Cupressaceae > Sequoia > Sequoia sempervirens. Next base: position 7,364 of record VDFB02330353.1, read on the forward strand.
CATCTCTATCAACAAAGTTTTCCTCCTACTTAAGGCATCTTCAACCCTATTCGACTTCCTACTATGTTTTAAAAAAAAGGTATAACTTTGCAAAAATTCTACCCATTTCATATGCATCTGATTTAATTTTCCTTTACTATTCAAATACTATAATGCTTGATGATAAGTAAACATAAAAAATTCCTTCAGTAACAAATAATGTCTCCATTTCTTTAATTCTTGAATTATTGCATAAAATTCTTGATCATATACAAAGTACTTTCTCTTTGCATCTTTTAAATTTTCAATGAAATACAAAATGGGCTTACCTTCTTGGCTCATCATTGCTCCACTGGCACAGCCACGACATCACAATCCACCTAAAACACCTTATTGAAATCTAGGAGGGCTAAAACTGGTTGCTCTGTCACCTTCTACTTCAATAGATCAAAACTCCTCACTACTCCAGTGCTCCACTTGAACTCTTTTTTATCCCCTCTCATTGTTTCAGTCAAGGGTGCACAAATACTACTGAAGTTTCTAATGAAATTTCTATTCAAACTAGGCAAACCATGGAAAGATCTCACCTCAGTGGTAGTTCTTGGGGTAGACCATTCTAGAATAGCCTTCACCTTCTCTGGGAACATCTTGAGACCTTCTCTCGAGACAACAAACCCCAAGTACACTAACTCCTTCACAAAACTACACTTCTTCAGATTAATCAACAATCTCTCTTCTCTCAACTTCTCAAAATCTCTACGAATATGAATTAAATGCTCATCCAAAATCTTACTGAAAATAAAAATATAATCTAGATATACAATAACAAAACTTTCCAGAAAATATTTCAATACCTCATCATGAGCCACGTGAAGGTGCTTGGTGCATTGGTTAGCCCAAAGGGTATGACTCACCACTCGTACATGCCCTCTTTGGTCTTGAAGGTGGTCTTCCATTCATCTCCCTCACAAATTTGGATCTGGTGATATCCGCTCTTCAGATCAATCTTTGTGAAGTATTGTGCTCCACTCAAATAGTCCATCAGGTCATCCATCCTTGGTAGTGGAAATTTGTACTTGATAGTTATCTTGTTGATGGCCTAAAATTCTATGCACATCCTCCACTCCCCATACTTCTTCGGTGCTAGTACTGTAGGTACTACACATGGGCTCAAACTCTCTCGAATCAAACCCTTTCTCAACAATTCTTGAACTTGTCTATTCAACTCCTCATTTTCTACAGGAGTCATTCTATGAGATGCCTTATTTTGAAAACTAGCTCCAGGGATCAATTCAATCTGATGACTGATATTCCTCATTGGTGGTAAACCCTTAGATACATTGTCAGAAATAATCTCCTAAAACTCATCTAATAGTCCAAAAACTTCTACTGGAACCTTCTCACTATCTCCCTTTTCCATTCTAGGAATCAATGCATAACACATATGCTCATGCTTCATGCCTTCTAAAAATTTCCTTCCATCAACGAAACAAATTCTAGCACTACTACATACCTTTTCTTTGTCCTTCTTCAGGGGTTTCAACTTATGGCCGACTCCATCCTTCATCATGGAATAAGTGTTTGAATGGCCATCATGTACAACTTGCCTATCAAACTACCATAGCCTCCCCAACAACATGTGACATGCATCCATGGGAATGACATCACATAGTACCTGATCACGATAGCTTCCGATCATGAACTTCACTAGGCACTGCTCATTGACCAAGACTTTGTGGTCTTTCTGCAACCAGGCAATCCAATATGGATGTGGATTCCTTTCCCTTTTTAGCTTCAACTTCGTAACCATATCTTCTAACACCATATTATCGGTGCTCCCATTGTCAATAATGACATCACAACATTTGTCTTCACACTTGCACCTTGTGCAGAAAAAATTCTTCCTTAGTTTTGGCTCCTTCTCTTCAGCCACCAGGGCTCTTCTAACCACTAGGGCTTGTCCCCTTTTAGCATCCTCTAAATGCTTGGATTGAGCCTCCTCATCTACATGTGCAACCCTTCCATGACCTTCCGACCTTCTATCTATCCTTCCTTGGTGTGGCGGACATTCACAGGCTTAATTTCCTTCTTCACCACAATGGAAAAAAGTTCCTCTAAAACCACCTCTTCCGGGTCCTAGCCCAGATCTTCCTCATCCTCTTCCTCTTTTATCGCCACCATTTTTATCATGAGGGAGATACAAGTTATCATTCTTCTGGCCTCGATTGGTACCCACATCTTCATTTTTCCTTTCATCCTCATTTTGGCTCCGAGAAGATCGTCCACTACCCCTTTCACTTTGACCTCCTCATCCTTTTTGCTTGCTTTCAAATCTTTTGTTCAACTTCTCCTCAAATTTTAGAGAACATTGGTACGCATCCTCAATGGTGGTCATTCTGAAAAGGCTTAGCCCCTCTTGAATGCTCATTCATAACCCATTAAGATAATGGGATACCTTCTCCTTGTTGGCCTCTGCATGGCCCGTTCTGATGATCGTCTTGTGAAAATCCTCTATGTATTCTTTCCAAGATCTACTTCCTTGCTTCAAACCTTGCAATTTCTTCAGTAGATCTAACTCATAGTCCACTAGTATGAACTGCTTCTTTAGTTTCTCCACCATGCGATCCCAACTGCTGATCTTTCCTTTTCCTCTTCGATTTCTCTCCAACTAGACCTCTTTCCACCAAATATTAGCATGCCCCTTCAACTTCATTTTTGCAAACTTAACTCGATCTGGTTCCTTTACTTCTTCATACTCAAAATACTCTTCTAGCTCATTGATCTAGTCGATCAACTCTTTCAGGTTCAAACTTCTGGAATAACTAGGAACTTCTATTCTTGGTCTTTTTCTAATCTTCAAAATGGCCCTTATCAGCAACATTTTATCTTGATAAATGACTTCTTCTTCCTCTTCTCTATTTGAATATTCCACCTCTTCTTTATCCTCACTTTCTCCTCTCCTTCCTGGGTTTAACCCTCTTCTCATTTTTTCATGCAATGCATCAATCTGTCTCTGGAGAGCTCTAAAACCCTCGACCGCCAATGGATACCTTCCACCAGCATTTCCTACACCTCTTCCACCTTTGGCACCACCACACCTACTAGGCATCACTCTTGGAGGCATCTTGAATACCTTGAACCCAAAACCATAGTCTTGGTCCGAACTACCTCAGGATTGACGATCTGTCCACATGCTCAAGAAAACCCACTCTAATACCACTTGCTGAGGGAGCAAACCCAAGACACATAAATAATGCAAAAAACTAGCAAAGTTTATTATTATTCAATAATGGAAATCTTATATGTAGAGGATCTCAAATCCTCGAGCTTTGCAATACATGCAAATTACAGAAGTTTCAAAAATTACAAAAATCACATAAGTTCCCCCTTTCGCAGCATGTGAACTCTTTTCCCAAAAAAAAGTACCAAAAAATTAGAAACTAGCCCATAAATAGCCCCTTTTTGGGTTGGAGCCAAAAACAACATTTGAGATATGATTTTTTGGTGGTTCGGCACAAAAAATTACAATTTGAAATTGAAAAATTGAGTCCTAATTCAAAAATTGGCAATTTTCCAAAAATTGGCCAACTTCCGAAAGCCATAACTTTTGATCCGGGACTCTATTTTTCAAACTGTTTGCACTGTCGGAAAGGTCTTAGAGTGAAAAACATGCTAAGAGTTGGCTCTGCTAATTTTGACAATTTATGGGCCTATACGGGGCCGTTTAGTGCCTCAAATTGGACTTAAATTTTTTTTCATGGCAAAAAGAAAAAATTAAAACTTGAATAAATTTCAAACCATGGATGATATTGACCTGATTCTTTCACCAAAGTGCTTATTTTTCTGTCCTGAACCTTCCCATTAATATTTGTCTTCCCATGCCTTAAAATTCACACCTGCTAAAAATAGCAGTTGAGCAGAAAAAGTAGAAAAGTTGTTTTGAAAGTTAGAAACTCTTATTCGATGAAAAGGGTATCCAAAAATGCAAAAAACATCTACAAAAAGAAAACGAAAGGAACATAAATGGAAGGCATAGTTTTGGGTGATGCAAGATTTTCCTCACACCATTGGATGCTCCTTCATCACATATTTTGAAAGAAAACATGCTATGATGAAAAAAGAAAAAAAATGTAATACAATGATTTAAAGGGAAATGTTGAAATGCAATTTTTAGATGTGAAGCAAGCAATTTTCTAATTACATTATCTAGCAATCTAAAACATGAAATGTGGGAGATGAAATTTTGAAATTCAAAAATGCATGAAATGAGATAATTTAAGCTATATCTAATTAAAAAAAATTTACAGTAACTCAGCCAACTAATATAGATATGTAATGGCAACAAACGAAAGATTAAAACTAGGGTTTTCAACTCTGTAAAAGGTAGTTTTAGGGGTGAAAAGGAACTAATTGGCCCAAGGTGGCGAATGAGTCCCAGTGGGGATTTATTTTTCAATTTTTTTTGAGTGATATTGATGTTTTATATGCTCTATGATGCAGACCTAAGATGCAAATGTAGAATTTTAGAAATTCTCAATGATTTAAGATGCAAAAATGCTACCTATATGCACTTGCAAGATTTGAAACCCTAGAATATCACTTACCTAATATAAAATGCAATGCAATGTTAATTATAGGATGAAGATGAACTCAAAATCAGATAAGAATGTATTCAAAAATAAATTTCACCATAATGAGGACAAATATTTTGGCACCACAAACTCCCTAACACTTCTAGGGTTTTTCACCTAAAAGGAGAGAGGTAGGCCAAAATGGGCAATCTCTACACTCAAGATTAATGCAAGAATGGATGGAATATGTCTAAATAGAATGTCCTAAATGCAAAGAATGGATAAAAGCAATTGATTATTAAAGCAGAACTATTAAAATGCAAGTTGTTTGAAAACACATTGTGATATGCAAAAACACCTAGAAATGTAAACAAAACTGAATAGAAAGCTATGAAATAGAAAGTGTTCACCTGATAACTTGCTAGAGACTAGAAATGATTTTTGAAATGCTACTAATCCTAAAAATTTTGCCTAATGGGACTCATTCTCCATTCTGGGCGAATTAGTCCCAGATCTGGGAAACTATTCAAGAGCCTGTTTCAAACCAATGGGTACCCAAAACTGCAAAGAAAA
>VDFB02330354.1:0-52227 GCA_007258455.2 Sequoia sempervirens
ATTGAATTTCAAGTTACTTGTCAAAAGATTATATCTTGTTCTCAAATCAATAGTTCATGTTGCTTAAGTCATTTTAAAAAATATATTTATTGTGATCAACATGAATAAACTTAATTATAAAGTGGCATTGATTTCCCAAAAATTCTACTAGAGATCAAATGTATATTGAATATAAAAGAATGTAAGTTGTAAGAGATCATAAAATAAAAAGAAAACATGTATGTATATTCAGCATTTTAAAATGAAGTAAGCCAGATATATTATGTGCCAAACATGTTTTAAAACCATGAAAACACATGTACATACATGTAAAGGGATTCAATACATATAAACATAACACATATTATAAGCAAAGAGGAAAATGTATGTATATATCATATAAGAAAATATATGTACATATCATATAAGCAAAATTTAAATTAAAGATCATCAAATGTCGAATACTAAAGATCAACAAATAAGTATGTATATCATTTAAGCAAATGTAAGTTAGAGATCATCAAATCTCAAAGACTAAAGATCATCATATAATCAAATACATGTGGTAAAGACCATAAATCTAGTGTGCATGGCCTAATATGAATGTCTACTCCTAGTCAAATGGCTATCTGAATGAGAACGGTCCTGCTCTGATGGATGTGCTGAGCCCTGCAAATAAAATTGTGTACAAGATGTGTTAAATGCATATAATTTATATTAAATAATTTTTATGAAAGTTATTTTTAAATGAAGTTTTATTTTTAAATATCAATCTAGATCTATGCATACATAAATATTTCATGTACATATACATGTGTGATATATAAAAATGTAAAACTCACATGTCCACTAGTAGTAGATTCATCCACAGTGTCACATCGATCATGCACACGATCTGGACCAAGGCTAGGAGTGATATGAGGTATGTCCACCTGTAACAATATATATACATATATATATCAACTTACATGAATATCTAGATAAAATAAAAAATAAAAAAATGAAAAAATAATTGAAACATGCACATGCACACATACATGCACATCATCTGATATTGGATGACCTAAGTCCTCTGAAATGGTCACCTCCACCATATCCAGCAAATGGTCAAGTGATGAATCAACATTTGCATCCATATGTTGTGCTAGAAATGATGAATGTAGAGGACTATGAAGGTGGGATGCCATCGGCGATGATGAACCAGAACTAATCAACATATCAGTAAAACCCATAGTCTATGCAGCTAGAGCTGGGGTCTATTGTGCTGAAAATGGTGTAGATCGGGAATGTCTGGACATCAAATACTGACCTACACGATCATCAGATATCCTAGTGGTGGCAGCCGCAATGTCACCTACAGTGTCAATTGCTTCTTTTTGGGAAGCAACAACAACCTCATCTGCTATGGGGGCTAGAGCTGGGGTGAGAGCAGGAGACCTCTCACCAACCAATACCCTAAATACTAGGGGTGGTTTATCTGCTCGACGATAGGTGGGCTTATCAAAAATCTTGCCACGCCCCTGACAAGCATATGGTGGAATGTCCAGGTAGTTAACTTTGAGGCCCAAATGGACATCAACATACAACTGCTGAACAAAATACAATGGAATCTGGTCATTGTTTGGGTATAGACCATGTACTGCGAGAAATCATGGGTAGATCAATGAGGCCATAGCATGATCAACACATCTAGTGACTTGGTATCCCCTAACCTTACGCACATTTTGATAAAATGGAAAACAAGTGGCTTTTATCATTTCTTTGGTGACACTATCCTGTATTTGTTTAAGGGGAACGTCACCATGTACTTCTTCCCACATGTGGGAAAGAATAGCAGCCACTCTATCTGGGGAATATGCACTAGTCCTCTCAAGTTCATCTTTTAGTTTTTCTAGACTATGCAATATTAACATGAATGGTTCACTATATATCCCTAGGTTTGCACCCTCTGCTAATGAATCTCTCAATTTTTTAATCTCATTACTGGTATTAACAAACAAAGAATCTAACGAAGGTGGAACATAATGAAGACTCTCATCCCACAACTTTGGATGCTTTCTATAGTAGCCTTTGAGTAGATGCACAACAATCATGTTTACTACCTCTGTCTATCCATCGGTTTGTGGATGGAAGGATGTAATCTTCTTCAGTCTGATGTCCATGAGTCCCCACAAAGTTGACCAAAATTCCCCTAGGAATAAAGAATCTCGATCTGATACAATAGAAGTAGGCAGCCCAAAATGAACCCATAGACATTGGAAGTACATTTGAGTTGTCAATTTAGCAATGACTTGCTTTTTACATGGCATTAAGATACACATTTTGCTAAACCGATCAACTAATACATAAAGATAATCATAACCCTTCCTAGATATAGGTAAACCCCCAACAAAATCCAAACACACTTTCCCATGGATGGGATGGAATAGGTAATGGCATGTACAACCCCAATTTTTTGTTACTTGGTTTACTAGTTGCACACATAATACAACCCTTAATGTATTTGGTGATAGTTTCCTACATTTTAGGCTAGTAACAATATTTTTGCAATTGAGTAACTATTTTACTTACCCCAAAATGTCCTGCAATCAAAGAGGTATGAGCTTCACAGATTACATGTGCTTGTTCATCTTTCGTAACACATAACTTAGCCAAATGATAACAAATTTTATCTTGCACATAGTAATCTTTCTCTTGGGGTGGGGGTGGGCGACTTGGAGAGTGAACTGTGGGAATTACACATCCGACAACCCTTTGTTGGATTGGGAGTGAGAGAAGAGCTCACACACTGAAGGGAATATACCTAGAGCCACTCTCCTGCTTTGGTAATGCCAACAACGCAAGGGGTAACAAGCCCAGGATACTCGGTCATAACGACTTCGATAGCACAGGCAACAGCGCTACTCGACTAACCTTAGCACAGGAGACTTGGATTATGCTTTGATTGAGAACTGGAACCCGGCGGGATAATGAGTTCCAACCAACTGGGCAGGTTTAAGTTGTGAGATTGGGGATTATGTGAATTGCTTTAAGGAAAGCGAGTGAGAGAATAGCCCTGTAGGGAATATACTTTTAGAGTAGAGAGGGAGTAGACATCATTTTACTGACTAACCGAAAACAAGCAGGAGAATAACAACAGTCCCTCCCACCCAGTTTGCTTTTAGACCTGCCCTACCTATTTTTGTTGGGGTGGGTGGGAGCTCCCTACTATTTTAAGGGCCTCCCACCCACCCCTGCATGGGCGGTCGAGTCTCGGCTTTATCTTCCTCCAGTCAGCTTATACTAGCTTAAAATAGCAGGCTGATGCCTGTTTTAAGCCTTTTAATGAACTGATGCCATTAACACATCAGAATAATGGCAGTGTGCATATCCTTAAAGTTTTCATCATTAGCATATTAGTTCCTGAAAGCTTTCATGCACCATGGAACTACCTATAAGGATGATCAAAGTATTCATAATAGGAGGCCTAGAAAGAATATCTGCTACTTTGTTATGGGTACCTTTCTTGTACTTAATTACTAAGTGAAACTGTTGCAAAAATCCCATCCATTTGAAATGCCTACTTTGCTGCAATTTAGACTGTGAGTGCAAGTATTGTAGTGGTTGGTGATCATTGTGGATTACAGTTTCTTTCCCCATTATTTAATGTTTCCATTTCTTATCACTCTGAACTAATGCATAAAGTTCCTTATCATAACTAGGATAGTTACTTACTGCTCCTGAAAAGGTTTCAGAGTGGTAGCAGACTAGTTTACCTCCTTGTATAAGAAAAACTCCCATGGAAAACTCGCTTGCATCAGTCTCGATCTCAAATGGTTGATGTAGATCTGGTAAAGCCAGAACTGGTGCGTTGCTTAACTTTTCCTTCAAAGTGTTGAAGGCCTTCTGCTGTGGGCCTCCCCACTGAAAATTTGTCTTCGTACTTGTCAATGCATGCAATGGTGATACAATGTAGGAGAAGTTTGCAATGAACTTTCTCCAGTACTGGACTTTACCTAAGAAAATTCTAACTTTTGTTACAGTACTTGGCTTAGGCCAGTTTACAATAGCTTTGACCTTCACAAGGTCTACCTTCAATTGACCATTCCCTATGACATAGCCTAAGTACACTAGATATGTCTTTGCAAATTAAGATTTAGACATCTTTACATAAAGTTTTATTTTCTCAAAACATCAAAAAATTTCTTTACATGATTTACATGATCATTCCAAGACTTGCTAAATATAAGAATATCGTCGAGATAGACAATGACAAAATCATCAATGAAAGGATGAAAGACATCGTTCATGACTCTCATGAATGTGGCAGGTGCATTACAAAGCCCAAAGGGCATAACCAACCATTCATAAAGTCCATGTTCTGTCTTGAAAGTAGTTTTCTGAATGTCATCTTCTACAATTCTAATCTAATGATAACCACTTCGCAAATCTAATTTAGTGAAATAAACTGCATGTTTTAACTGATCAATAAAATCATCAATTCTTGGAAGAGAGTACCTATTTTTTACCGTTATCTTGTTCAGGGCATGGTAGTCAATGCACATTCTCCAAGATCCATCTTTCTTTGGAACCAACACAATTGGAGAACGACAAGGAGATGTACTAGGATGAATGACTCCTTTCTCCACTAACTCCTAAACATGTTTCTTGATTTCTTCATTTTGCATAATGGACAAACGGTACAAGCCGATGTTAGGCAATGGCACATCTTGCTGCAACTGGATTTCATGTTGTATTTCCCTCTTGGGTGGCAACCCCTTTGGTTCCTAAAAAAAGTCATCATAAGTGGAAACAATTTTTACCATTTCAACCTTATGTTTTGGATCACACCCCTTAAATGCCTCAGATTTATCTTCTTCTTTTGCTTTTACAAGCATTAACACAAAGTTCTTACTAGAGTTGACTAACCTTTTCATTTGACCAACATTAACTAGTGTGAGATTAGTTTTGACCTTGTGTGCACATACAATTTATTCTACCCCATCTTTAAAAAATGATACTTGTTGTCCCCCCTATAAAATATTTCCTTTCTATCATACAGATAAGGACTCCCTAACACAAGCCCACAAATATCTAGAGGTACAACATCTACTTCTACTTCATCAATGAAATTAGTAGTGATGGCAAAAAATAATTTGCACTGTTTTGTCACCTACAACTGTGCATCATTACATACCCATCAAAGTGGATAGGGCTTAAGATGAGGAGTAGTAGTTAGATTCAATTTCTTAACAACCTCTTCATAAATCAAGTTGAATTGAGAGCCTGAATCAAATAGTGTATCAATCTTTGTGTGTTTAGTTACCACATGAATGTGAAACAGTTCATTCTTTTGTTTGTCAACTTTAGGAGTGGATACTTTACTTGCATTAGAAATACTTTCTCATAAGAGAGAAGTATACCTTTCCCTTTACCTTGGATCCTGATAGCAATGATCTTTGTCTCATCTGCAAAATCAAATCCAAGATCCTGTTGAATGATAGTAGTAGTAGTATTTTCTTTGCCTTTATTGCCTCCAAATATTTTTGGCCTTGCCTCTGGATGCAATTTCCAACAGCTTGATTCATCATGCCCCTCTTTCTTAGAATGTGACCATGTGGGTTTTCCACCCTCTTTCTTCACCATAGTTGTCTTCTTTCCTTTACCTTTATCTTTTTATTTATCTTTACCCTTAGAATTTCTGTCAGACTTAGATGGTTTTTTATCAAACTTATCAATGAAAGATCCCTTGCCTCTAGACTCTAAGTGGGTAGCTTGGACACAAACTTCATCAAGGTTATTGGGATTCAAAACCAAAATTGAATGTCTAAGGTAGGAATGAAGAACTCCTATGTACTTCAACAAAGTATCCTGGGTATACAATGGAACATCTAATGCAATAGCCCTTTTATGAAATTCATGAGTGTACTCCTAAATGGAATAACCTTTCCCTTTCCTAAACATCTTCCAATTCATCATTAACTGTTGCATGTAGCCTAAGGGATAGAATTTCTTTTTAAGAGCACTTACAAATTTTGTCTAGGACAAGTTGACTTTACCATGTTGGGAGATTTCTTCCCTAGTCCTACTCTCCCACCAAGTTAGAGTTGTACCCCTTAACTGAAGAGTAGCAAGCTGGATCCTATCAACATCATCTATGAGGTTTTGGACTCTACAATAGACTTTAACCTACTGAATCCAATCATCTAGTTTTTCATTATTTAATTCACCACAATATTTTGGTAAGTCAAATTTTACATCCAACTTAATTTTGGGCTTATGTGCACCCTTAAAAGGATTAAAAGGCATAAAATGAGTAGAAGAAGGAGAAGAAGGAGAAGATGGAGAAGATAGAGAAGAAGGAGAAGAGGGAGGTGTCTTCGGAGGCTCAGGATCATCTCCTAATTTCTTTCCTTTTCCTACACGATCTTCATGTCTCTGCATCCTTTCTTTCCTCTCTTGGAATAAGACTTTGACCATGGCCTTCATGTCGAGAAAATCCTTCTGAAATTCCTTCTCACCAAGCTCAAAACTTTGTCCATCATTTGGATCTTCCATCTGTGTTCGTGAATGAGCTCTTCATCTTCCAATCTCTAGATTATACTCTTCAAGTTTTCCTTTTCCTTGTTGAAGCTGGGAGCGTGTAAGAATTCAAATATGCAATACTAGTCAAAACACAGCTCTGACACCAATTTGATCCGATTTAGGATCTAAGACAATTGCTTAAAGAATGCATAACGATTATAATTCTAATCTCCAAATTACTAAAATGAAATCAACACTACAACATAATTAAACTAATGGAATTGAAAAAAAATACAGAATTCAGAAAGAGACACAAGAAAGAGAGAATGCAAACAACTTGATAACGAAATTTTTCGTAAGAATGACTATGTGTCTGGGCCCCTCTCCAAAGAGTACACCGATCTGATTGAAATCTTCAGAAATTTAGCATTACATCTATTTACAAGCTTTTCCCTTCAAGCACGACGAAATTCTAGCATTCTCCTGACGTACAGGATCAACAATTCGTCTCTCCGAAAATTATCTCAAGTCTTCAACACCTGAATCATGTATAATATGGATCCTGAATGTCCCCCTAAAGCCTCTAACTCCCCCTTTTATACAAAAAATTTACTCAATTTGGTTAATAACCAAGTGATTTACAAATATCACCTTATCTCTCCATTTTTACATAAAATCTCTTCTTAATTACATAAAATATATATTAAATCCCCTATAATTAATTTTATCCCTTATAGTTGTTCATTCTCGGGTTTATTACAACTTAGGGGGTTACATTATATCCTTTAAAAAGGACTATTGTTATTGAAATTGAAGGGAGTTCCTTTATTTTAAGGCATTCGGGTTAGAAATATTCAACAAAAGAGACCTGTGCCACACATATTTCGATGGGAGTTCGGTGGTCTATTGGAAATTGGCATTTTACATGTTGGGGAGGTCAGATGGTTGACCCCCCAATCGTTCATTTTAAAAACCAATTTTAAAGCATAGTATAACAAAACAAACCACTAACCATTATATGGTAAGTGTGTTGTGCGTGGCGTAACAGTTGGAACGTCGGCCGATAAGCATGGGGTTGGCGATTTGAGTCCCACGACAGTTGTTTAGACTTTTATTAAAAAATGCTTCCCACCAACACTGGAGGATGGGTGCCACATGGTAGGTCTTCATTGGATGATGATGATGATGTGTCCCGCCATGTGGCACCCAACGATGTGCCACATGGTTTTTTTCATTCGTTAGATGGTGACACATGTCAAGTTGTAATTGGTCAGTTGCTGACTATGTATTGTACATGCTGACTATGCCATGCTGACGTTAGCAAAGTCAACCCAACTTTGGCTACTCCTATCTTGTACAAACGGACTCCATTTTCTGTGAAATGAATGTCATCAGAGAGCTTGTGACAAGATCTTTGCATTGACACCAACTTTGACAACTTTTTATGACATTAATTTTTGGCCCTTTTTTCTATGACCTAGCTCCAAGGTTGACCAAGGTTTGACTGAGCGTATATTGGGCACAGTCGCTTCGTTTGACTCTGTTCGAGTTGCGTTGGAGTCAAAATTTCACCCTCTTTCTGATGATGCCAATTCTAAAGATAAAAGAGAAACTTCAATTTTTGATGAAGATCCTCTAGATCAAACACCCATCAATAGTATTGGCCTTTGTATTGTTTTCTAACTTTCTCCTATTGATATCTTGGTACTACAGTTACTAGACTCTTTTTTGAATTGTTCTCCTCCTGTATTGTTAAGAGATGTGTAGGAAATGATATGTTCGGTCCATTCCTTTATGTTCTATTTAATGACTTCCAAGCCTTCTTTGTAAGACCTCTCAAGCATATCCCACAATCATGGCATTCCTTGATATCATATATTTCTTTGAGGCTCTTCTAGAAATAGTTCACCTACCTCACCTATACTTTTTCCTTTCATATGCAATCAATCAGTGCACATGCTTCCTAATACTTTTGCTCTTTTCTTGTTAATTGCTTTTGTGCAAATTCCTGTACATCTTTGGATTCTTCATTGGAATGATACTTGAGGAATGGCATAATTCCTGGCCATTTGTGTTTAATTGAGGAGAAATATAACCCTCTTAAACCTTTCATTTCATTCATACCATGTTGTTTCCATTTTCTTGGATGCTAAACACGGCACTTGCAAATTTCAGCCTAAGACAAAACACCCTATTGTTATGCTTCATTAGATGCCCCTCGGTATTTTTTGATATCTGTTATGATACTTATTATTACACTACTAGACCATTTGTCAGATGATTCCATTTAGCATCACCACTAATCTCCACAAGAATGTTGTCCCTATATTTAAAAAGATAGAAATGGTTCGCATGATTCTCTCAAATTGAACTCTCTTGCAAACAAATTTTACACCATATAAGCCCAAGGTTGCGTTAATTTAGGCCAAGGAAAAGGCATGTAGAAAGAAAAAAACTCTCAAGATATAACTATAATGTGAAACCAAGAGGAGAATGATAACCAAAATAGGGCCACAAAGTGAAGACAATATTTTTATATTGGCTAGTCATCTACCAACAAGACTAAATTGTTACAATTAAAAGTAAGCTAACAGTAGTAATCAAAGTTGTGTTCCTCCTGCGTGTAACAATCATGGACAATTGCTTAATTTCCTTTTTGGCCTTCAACCCGTTATTAACATAAATTACCATTATACATGTACAAATATTTCTTCAAGAGTATGCATGCCGACATGGTTGTAGTTATAAGGTCTTATAATTATTGTTTATTGCTTACATTTACATGCCATAGATGAAATTATATCATCATTTAATATTAGGGCAGTGATGATTGTCATAGTTTTCAACTGTTAAAGTCCTCTAGACAGGTTCATTTTCTTATCTTGGTATAGTGTTGATATGCCCATTTAGAAACGAGAAAGTGGATTGACCATAGTTAGTTAGATTTTTCAATGGAAGTGACCCTCTTTTCTTTCTAAAGCATGTGTCTGATGAAAGTTATATTTCTGATATGCTTAGTATAACTGCAAATTATTGATTCTTCAATGTTCTTGTTCAAGGTAATCAATTCCAAAACTTGTTTTCTAGCGTGTGTTTTCTTCAACACAATTTTTCTATTGCCCCCTCTGTCTCTTTATACCAATAAATGACATCTTTAGAATTTTTCCATTTCTTTTTCCAAGTCCAAACTTGTTACCATAATTAACATATTCATGAGGACGAGTTTTGGTACCTACATCTTAACTCTTTTATAGTTTTACTTTATTGTTGAACTTCATATGGATCATTGAGTATGGAGGTAAACCTTTTGATTATAATTTCTTAGGCTTGTGTACATTCTAGCAAGACTAGAATTACTTTCATAATGATTTACATGAGTTGTCATATTTTATAGTATACTTGTGTGGTAGGTGAGAAATCATTGAAGGTAAAATTGCCATATTTGCAAATACTAGAAGCAATTCAAGAAAGTGATGACGCTTCCTTAATTCCATATGCATGGATGATGCATTGGTGAATCTTGAAATGTTACTTGTAGAATTATGTGACTTGTAAGGAACTTCAAAATGTTCCTTGTTAAATGCAATATGTATGATATCCATAAATGTGTATTGAATGCTCATGTCAATGAGACAATTTGACCATTTCCTGTGAGGCATCTTATACCCATCGAGATTTATGTAACTAGTAAGGAATTTCATTAAGCCAGTGAGGCACTTTTGCGAGTGGTTTTTCATCCCTACGAGGGTTTTCCACTCATGAAAATCTTGTGTCATGGTTCTTATGTGGATGCATTGATGATACTATTATTCCCTAAATTTGCATTATAGTATTTCAATTTATGTGTTCAGTGTTTCTTTGTTTAGGCCTTTATGGCTAGATTTGTTAAATGTACAACCTTGTGTTGATATACATAGTAACTCATTAATTGTGTGAAGTTCCTTTGAAATAGTAACAAAGTATTTTACATGTAATGAGTATCCTTAATGAACTTTCCTTTGAGCACACATGAATATAAATGTTATGCATGTTATCTACTTTCCCTTGCTTGTGATGTACATTGAACATGAAAATTATTTATTTGGAATGTGTATGTTTTTTTATCATTAGACGTTTCAACTTATTAATTTTTTTCACCCTTCCACAAGAAAAATCTTTCGACACTCTTCCTCCTTGGTAGACACTATCTTCCTCAGTGTGTGACCCCCTATTTTTCCATCCCCGTCTACAATGTTTTATTTTCTTGATAAGTTATGTTCTTCCTCCCACTCATGGTGCCAACTCTCCCATAGCCATTGTGTCTCTTCAATTCCTCTTCCTTGTTGCCATTGTGCACCCCAATCTGCAATGTATTTTTTTTAATTTATTGTTTTTGTTGTTGTCCTATCTTCTTCTAGTGTTGGCTTCTATTCAAATTCTCTTTTATAACTAGAATTTTTTCCTCTTATATTTTATTCTTTAGAAGGTGTGATTATTTATTTTCCCCAACACATCCATCTGGTGCTAGGATAAATAATATATAGATGAAGACAATGATACTATGCCTCCATAATCACCATTTGAATATTCAAAAATGGAGTTGTCTGTGGACTCAGAAAAACTAAATATGCATCAATACACCAAAATAAAATTATAAATTCAATCATGACATTTTGTCAACCCATTCCAATAATATCATTTGGTGCCTACCAAAATTGACCGGTGAAATAAAATTAAACTTCACACTCCAAAATAAATGCGAAAACAACTCAAGATATAACATTTTATGTTGATGTGGATCGCTTATTCCTCGGGTGCTCTTGCGTCAACCTTACACTTGGATTTCTAAAGGGTAGTGGCAATTGTTGAATCAACTTAACCCATTCTGGATCAATGTGAATCCCTTATTTAGACATAATCTATCTGAGTAACTTCCCCTCTATGAAACTAAAAATGGACTTCTTCATATTTAGATAAATATCTTGTTGCCTATATCCTTGCAACACACATTATAAATGATAGGAATGTTCTTTACATTTCCTTGAAAAGATTGTCAAGTCGTCTAAATAGATAACAATAATCTTGCAAATGGGGTTGCAAGCTAAGTGGGCTTAACCTCAGGAAAAACTCTATGGTTAAATGTGCTTGAGCTAGAGCAATACTAGGATGGGTGACCTCCCAGGATGGCCCAATGCTTCACCTCTATGAGCATCACCTAGATGCAATGAGTTCTAAGTGGACCATTCATTGTCATGAGAGATGGGTTCTTGTGAACCACTACTCATCAAGAATGGGTCAATGAGTTTGACTTGAAAACTACACAATTGAATCCTAATAGCAATATCATAATTTGACATGTTGTGGAAATACCTCCTACTTATCAATTGCTGAGCTAAAGGGGATCTATAATGAATGGTTCATAAGGAACAACACTTGTTGAAGGTTTTACAAATGGGATTGCAAGCTAAGTGGGCTTAACCTCAGGGAAAACTTTGTGGTTAAGCGCGCTTGAGCTTGAGCAATACTGGGATGGGTGACATCCTAGGATGGCCAAGTGCTTCACCTCTATGAGAATCACCTAGATGCAATGAGTGCTAAGTGACCATTCATTATCATGAGAGATGAGTTATTGTGAACCACTACTCATGAAACATGGGTCAATCAGTTTGACTTGAAAACTACATAGTTGAATCTTGATAGCAATATCATAACAATGATCTTATTTAGAAAATCTATAAAGGAAAGATCCATCCGCCTCTAAAAAGTTGCACATGTGTTCATCAATCTAAAAGGAATTCTATTCTAGGAAAAGTACCCCAAGGTGTGATGAATGTAGTTTTGTATTGGTCATCTGACTTAACACTAACTTTATTATAACTTAATAATCATCTAGCACTGAAATTATTTCAAATATTGAGACGATTTGTAGAATGTAATCCATATTCAAAAGTGGATAATTATCTTCAAGGGAAGCTTGATTCAAATTATGAAAATCAACACAAATTCTTATTTCACCATTTTTCTTCCTCACAAGAATGATATTAGAAACCCATTTAGAAGGATGAACAAGATAGATAATCTTGTCCTTGAGCATTTTATCCACTTTTGTAAAAATAGCAACAACCACCTTTGGATTGAATTGTCTTTGCTTCTATCTATATGGAGTGGATCTAGGTTTCAGAGAAATATGGTGCTTGAACTCACCATCCATAAAATCCTTGAGATCATTGTAACACCATACAAACACATCTTTGTATTATTTAAATAAATCAATGAGCTTTAATCTCTCATTTATATAGTAAAATTTACCAATGATAATTATTTTAGGGTCACTATCAAAACCAGGAATAACCTTTATATTTTCAAGAGAAGCATCAATATGTTCACCGAGTTTTCTTTTTACACCACAATCTTGTTTGTCAAACAACTCCTCTAGTGAAATTAGACCCTTCCTAATGGTATTTTCTTCCAATTGCAGCACTTCATGGCTTCCATACATATTTTATATTATATTACTTTTCTTCAAAGCTAGAGAACCTTCAAAACTAAAATTTGAATAAGTACCATTTCCCTCAAGGAAAGAAAAGATATGTTTGTCCTCGTTGAAGATCTACCAATTTTTATCATTCTAGTACACTTGATCTGTAAATAAAATTAATAAAATATACATCCATTTCAACAATGGGATGTGGAATTAGAAGAGAATAAAACACTCCCAAACAATCCACTTTATAATTTTATTTTCTCAAGGATAGTATACATTGAGAAGGCATGAAATCCTTTAATTTCATCCCACCTTATTTTGGTAATTTATTAGTCTTTTATTCTTTGTTTGAAATTGATTCCTAACATGGTTACCACTAATTCTACATCACCAGTTACCTTGAGCTACTTGATTCCCTTTTCTTGTACAAATTGCAAACCAAAAACCAAGGCTTCATACTCAGCCATGTTATTAGTAGTCTTAAACCTTGGCTAATTTATAGGCTTTAGAAAACTTTTCTCGTATAGGGCATATAAGCACTATCCCTTCTCTAAAAATGGAAATAGCATGAGATTCCATTAAATTACATCATCCCAAATTTAGCAAATATATCAGTGGTGAGAAACTCATGCATTTCTTCTCCTTTTAAAGTGAGCATATAGGTACCAACACTAGTTCCAACATATAGAATTTTGGTCTTCAATTATTTTGTTTCAAAATACTATACTTCACCTTGGGCTTAAGATTAAGATGAAATTTCTTGTCACCAAGAGGTATCAAGGTGTGAGACCAATTGAATTGGATTGCACCACCTAGGTCTCTTCAAAATCTTTTTCTTAACAACATACCATAACTTGTTGGAATATCAGCCACCAAAATGTTGAGCTTCAGATTTTTTTGTAGATATACTACCAAGGAAACTTGTGCATATTTGATTTTACCCACAAGAATTACTTAATTTTACTCCATAGAGTAAAATTTTCTAGAAGGCTTATTTAATGAAATTCCTAAGGTGCGAGCCAAGAACTCTAGCCAATCACATCACCATGGCTCTTCACCCAATGGGGACTCGACCTCATAGGTAAAATCCATTCCACATCATCCAATGGTCATATGTTAATTATCACAATGACTTAGTATTTCATGAAATGGATAGAAGCTATCCCTATGATGTACATTACTAGAAAACAAATATCTAAATTCATCCTTAATTATATCATTTGCTGGTATGGTGTCTCATAGTTTATCATTACTAATAACAGTTGTCCATTTAAGAACCAAGATGTTCATGAATTATGTGAAAAATTCCACATCCATCACCAGTTAACCACTCCATATTATCCCCAAGGTAACAACCAAGTTGAGGTGTCCAACAAGACTATCATCAAAATATCTAAGAAGACTATCAATGACATTGGTCATGACTAGAACCTCCAACTCAATCTTGCCTTATATGCTTACCACACTAGCATTCACACTCCCAAAAGAGCAACACCATATTCCTCTGTCTTTGGTTTTGAATCCATCTTTCCTATTGAGCTCGTGTTTCCTTCCCTGAGCATATCCATGCAAGGCCTTATTGATGATGAGGAATATGGCATATCCAAATTGCATGAGTTTTAATTGTTAGATGAGAAAAGACATAATACATTGGTTCACCTACATGCTTATCAAAATCATCTTCATCACAATTATAATAAGAAGGTTTAGGTTAGACACTTTAACATCAGTGACTTGGTCTAAATGGAAAATCCTAAGAATCAAGCAGAAAGAGTGAAGCTTGCTAAATTCAAGCCTAATTGGTTGGGTCTATACATCATAAAAGTGGTATATGGATCTGGTGCTTATCATCTTTTGACTCTTAAAGGTGAACCATTTTTAGAGCCCATCAATAGCCGGCACTTGCACAAATTCTACACCTAGCTTTAGAGTCTTTAAGAATAACTCAAAAATACAAAAGATAAAATTAAAAATTAAAAAAATTGTCACCTTGATGAAAACCTAGCAAACAAGCATCTTGTGTGAGCACAAAATGATTCAAAAAATTAACAATATAGTTAAGAGAAATAATTCTTCCAATAGTGAAAACCACTTTGGTGGTGCTTTGGATAAGCATCATAATGAAAACCTAGCATTTAGGTGCCATGCGTAATCAGTCTTTATTCCATCATCTACTATCATTCTATCTAGTTTTCATCCTCTCTCATAATAAATTCACCTACACGCTTTCTCTCACCATCCATAATAACTCTTTGCAATCCTTCCCATCACTTTGAACAGTTGAAATTTCACATCTTTCACCTACCATACCAATTCATTATAAGTCTTATCCAATTCCATCGCTAATAAGTTGGTCTTATACCTTATTGGGGGAAAGTACTTAACTCATGTCTTCAATGGGTCATAGACTTGGTATTGGAGATCACTATGTCAAAAATATAAAATACATCGAAATTTTCAAAACTCCAACAAAATTAGAAAATTTCAAAAATCCAAAAAATCAAAACATGTCAAAAATCCAAAACAATATAAATATCTTCAAAAATCCAAAAAGCATTGAAATATTCCCAAAAGTCCAAAATAATCCAAATAACCTACAAAATATAAAAAAATATTTTCAAGTCATGTCAAGTCAAAGATGGTCAAACTATGTTGCCTCTGTGACTTCATGATGGTAAGGCCATCATCAATGAGCCCTTGAGGTACATAGCCAGTCCTTAGGGTTTGCCAAATAAATTCAATCATCATTCATAATAAAGTATCTTTCACCCGAGTCAAGGTCAAACTATGATGTCTTTGCGCATGTTACATAGGTAAGGCCATCATTGATAAGCCCCTGAGGCACTACATCAGTCCTTTAGGGTCTGTTAAGTCAATCATTGTCCATAACATAATAAATCAAACACCTTGATTAGACACAAATAGTCATCTAAGTCTCAGAAAAATCATGAAGCAATTAGATAAACTATCCAACTCATCTTCAAACCAAACCGGTCAATTTCCTAATTAATCAAATATCAAATCAATAATTATCAGTCAATCAATGGTCTTATACAAGAAGTTGCATTTTCAAGACCAAACTTGATGTCTTATATCACTTGCCTCATTTCTTGAAACTAGACCCGCCCTTCTCATTTATCTTATACATGATGTGTCCTTCCTGAAATTAGACATTACATTCATCAACCTTATCATTTTCCTTATATAAGTAGTTGCATGCTCAAAACCAGACTCGATGTCTTATACTACATTCTTCATTTTTTGAAACCATGTGTTATCAATAAATCATATAAATCCTATAGCACACAATCATTGGCAAAAGAAATCTAAATGGTTGTTGACTTTGTTGGTTCAGTTTTTCTTATCCTTTTCTATATTTATCTTTTGGTCATGTTACTAGCCACCTCGAGGATGTCCCAAGAAAGATTTAGAGGAGCGATGATGTCTCATGACCTTCTATTTCTTTCATTGTTATTTACAATTTGTCTTGAAAAAAATATTGTGGCAACTTTGCTCCTAGTATGAGTTATCGCATTCCATATATGTTAAGTGTCTTTTTTTCATAAAGGGATAACATTACACACAAGCTTGGTCAATGTCATACCAGGGTGCTTATTATCCATTTTCCATATTTTTAATGCCCAATGATGATAAACATGCAATCCTAGCATCTCTCAAGCAAAATATCAATCCCTCTTCAATCATCTAACTCAATGCTAACATTTTCCTCCTACTAACATTTCTTTTTTTCAATCATTGCATTCATGCCTATCCAATTTGCTTGTCAGAATAATTTTTCAAAATTTGCAGAAAAATTCCAATGGGAGATTGGTCTATCCCATCTATATTGGGCCATGTCTAAATTTCTTTCACACAACGTGATAAATTGTATTGCATCAAAGAGAACCAAATGTGGACACTGAAAAAAATCCTAAAAAATCCTAAGCCTACAAGCATTATTTTCCACTTCTTCCCCTATATAAATAAATAATTTTAATTATTTAATTAATTCATTTCTCCTTTTATACTTCCTTTGATTAATTAAATAAAATAATATTTATTTAATTATGTCACTAATATTACTTTCACTCTATAATTATATAAATTCTTATTTAATTAATTATTTAATTTTGCTCTTCCATAATAATTTTTTTTTATTTAATTAATTATTTTCCACATTTTCCTTCACTATTAAATGATTATTTTAAGTATTTAATATTTTTTCCTCTTCCCCCACTTTTAATTAAATAGTTATTTTAATTAGAATCAACCTTTTCCCTTTCTTCTATAATTAAATAATCGTTTTAATTATTGAATTATTCGCATTCCCTCCTAGATTAAATATTTTTATAATTATTTAATTTACTCCACAACCTTTTTATATGTGTCATCCTTATCCTTTCTCTTTATTGTGCCTTTCATATCCCTTCACATCTCACTTCACATCTCAATTAATTTCCACCCTTGATAAGGTTTTATTACCTTTTAATCTCCACCATCAATCCCTAAATAAGCACTATTTTTTCCCTAACCCTATTTCATTACTTCTCAAGCAATCTTATCCTTTGATCTTGACCCTTCATTCAAATTTGGTTTTCTATAAAAGAGACCTATCACTTTCATTTCAACCCTAGCTAGCTAGAGACAACCACAACTACTATCTTTGATATAAAGCAAAATGGAGAAGAGCAATGAAGGTGATTTAATTATGGCATAGAGATTGTTTGTAATATTATTTAATTGTTTTATATTTCTATGTTCATTTGTGCTTCATTGTTGGATTATGCTCCTAGGGTTTGAGTTTTATGTATTTGATGGTTGATACTATTGATTTTTAAAAAACATTAAATACCAGAGTTGTAAAATATATGTGCGGATAGGAAATTCTTGTAATTTTCATGTAATTGGAATGGCTTATTAAATTCATAATGGAAAATATAAAAGTACTCTTTTATTTTAGCTCAAAAAATATTTTAAATACCCATAATCCTATTCTACAGAATGAAATCCTTGTTGAAATTAGGGTCTTAGGGTTTAAGTTTTATGTATTTGATGGATGATACTATTGGTTCATTTTCTGTTGATTCTACCCTATTCTAAAAAATGAAATCCTTGTTGAGATTTTCTCCTATAGAATGAAATCCTTGTTGATTGTACTATAAATTGGAATAGCTTATTAAATTCATAACGGAAAATATAAAAAGTACTCTTTTATTTTAGCTCAAAAGAATATTTCAAATATCCATAACCCTATTCTACAAAATGAAATACTTGTTGAGATTTTCTATCATTACAACTATACTATAAATTGGAATAGCTTATTAAATTCATAATGGAAAATATAAAAGTACTCTTTTATTTTAGCCCAATTTGTTTTTAAATACCTATAGGTGAAAAATATATGCAATGACTAGTAGGGGATTCTTGTAATTTTCCTATAATTGGAATAGCTTATTAAATTGATAATGGAAAATATAGAAGTACTCTTTTATTTTAGCTCAAAAAATCCTTTCAAATACCCATAACCCTCTTCTACAGAATGAAATCCTTGTTGAGATTAGGGTTCTAGGGTTTGAGTTTTATGTATTTGATGGTTGATACTATTGATTCATTCCTTTTCCCTTGATTCTACCCTATTCTATAGAATGAAATCCTTGTTGAGAAAATATAAAAGTACTCTTTTATTTTAGCTCAAAAGAATCTTTCAAATATCCATAGTTCCCTATTCTATAGAATGAAATCCTTGTTAAAATTTTTTGTCATTACAATGTACTATAAATTGGAATAGCTTATTAAATTTATAATGGAAAATATAAAAGTATTCTTTTATTTTAGTTCAAAAAAATATTTCAAATACCCATAGTTGTAAAATATATGCAGATGACAAGTAGGAGATTTTTGTAATTTCCTTGTAATTCGAATAGCTTATTAAATTCATAATGGAAAATATAAAAGTATTATTTTATTTTAGCTCAAAAAAAATCTTTCAAATACCCATAACCCTATTCTACAAACTGAAATCCTTGATGATATTTTCTCTCATTACAACTCTACTATAAATTAGAATAACTTATTAAACTCATAATGGAAAATGTAAAAGTAATCTTTTATTTTAGCTCAAAAAATCATTCAAATACCTATAGTTGTAGAATATATGCAATAGGAGATTCTTGTAAGTTAGTTCCTTGTTGTTAAAAATTTCTTTGATATTATTCTAGTAATATATCTACATATAATATATTTGGACAAGAAGTATTCACCTAAGTTAATATTAAATATATTGTAACAAAACATGATTAAACCTCACCTAAGTTGTAATAATGGAATTGAAACCTAATAAATAGTTTAGAATAATAAGTTTGAGTGACTTGCTACCATATAGTAATTGAAATTTTGAGAGAATAAATTGAATATATTTATTTTTTTATGAATAGGCAGCTATCTATATTAATTTAAATATAAAGATACATATTCACAAAAAAAAGGATGGGTGGTAGAAAGGCACACCGTGAGAGTCAAATGGGTAGTGCCCAGAAAAACTAATATATCACATGGGAAAAGCCCAGAAGTCCAAAATTACAAAGTAATAAAAAGGCCATTAAGTGGCCAGAGCAGTGCTAGTAGAGCCAGGAGAGCATGGTCTAGAGTGACGTCGAGAGGAGGACCCCAACCATCATCAACATTTTTTTTCTCTTTATCTTCTTCCTCGCGCTGGGGCGAGATTGCAAGTGTTAGATGTAGAAAACTTTTATCAGAAGTTGGCCAACTAGAGCCAAAAGTAGGAAGGTCATCAGAGGGCCACCTGGAACTGCCACCGCCGTTCCTTGAAGCACTGCCAGAAGGCCACCCCTGGCTAACCCGCAATGGAGGAGAATGGTTTCTCCTAGGAGTGTGAGAATCCCACCGAAGCAGAGGCTAGAAGCGGGGACCCATAGAGTCACTCCGCTGCCTGCCCTTGGAGGGTGATCAACCACAAGAAGAGGTGGGCGAAGCAAGGACCCGAACAATAGTATAAGGGGCATTTCCCCAATAATCCAGGAGAACCTAAAGGTGAGCAACCTCAAGTGAAACTTTGTTAGCTTGCACCTGAACCTGTAGAAGCATATTAGAGAAAATGAAAGATTTAGCATATAAAGATATATTAATATCCATTTGAGTATGTAAAAAAATACAAGAATTTTTTTCTTTCCAAATATTGAAGAGAATTTCCACCCTGAAAGTGTGCCAAAGCTGGGTGAACTTTGTAGGAAATCTAGGAGAATCTCCTAGCAACACCATATGCCAGGAGAAAGGCTCTTGCCTAAAGGGCCAAAAAAAGTCATAAATCCAAGTCCAAAGCTACTAGGCTCTAGGACAAAACCAAAAAAGATGCTTAAAATTCTCTGCTTGCCCACAAAAAGGGCACTGAGGGTCCCAGACTCCTAGGTGAACAAGCTGAGAACCCACAGGCAAGCCTTTGAAAATAAGACACTAGGCAAAGTGGGCAAGTTTCAGCTCAACACTTGTAGACCAAGTGACAACAAATCTTTTAAGCCAAACGTGAGTGGGGGATTGAAGAAGCCACCTCTGGTTCAAACTCTAAATCATACAAAAATGTGGTGAGAGCCACCTGTAACCAAGCCAAGGCTTGTAATTTTTAAAAGGGTCTGGAAACCACTTCCAGTCTTTCCACCAAGGTTTGGTCCCAAAAATTCCAACTTTATGAAGCATCTCAGCAGGAATAACATTCACCAAACCCTCATAAGTAGCATGGTCCTAGTTATGATGCTTGAACTAGGCACAAAAAACTTCCCACGACATAATACACATGGTGGGCCTATGAAATATTTTTTGAAGGGTCTAGATACCATTCTTATGAAACCTAAGTAGCTTAAGCCAATGCGACTTAGCCAACAACTGACTATTATAAATGAAAAGAGGCAACCACCAAACATTGTGCTGGTTAAGAGAAAACCCATCTTGAAAACCAGAGCTAGCCCAATGGAGCCAAGGTTTGACAGCCTCCCAGACATGCCAGATACTTTTGGGCACAAATATCCCAACAATTTGGGCTAGTTCTTCCATGACTAGAAGGATTTGAAAGCCAATCCCCTTCCAGGCAGGTCTATGGATAGGGAAGCCAGATTGAATATTATGCTTGAGAAGAATTTTCCAGGCCTCGTCCCTAGTAAGGGCACAAATAATCTATTTAACATAGAGAAATCTCTTGTCGTTGAGTGGAAAACAACCCGAGACCTCTTGAGTCTTTAGGAAGGCAACAAAATTCCTAAGCCATATGGTGAAACCCTCTATGAGACTTGGAGGAGGCCCAAAGAAAGTCTCTAAGCATTTTCTCAAGCTTTCCATAGGAAGATTTGGAAGGGGCCTAACAAGAAGAGTAATAAACATTGGTGGCCGCTAGAATTTTGGAACACACCTGAAATTTCCTTGCAAAAGAGAGGGGCTTGGTAATCCAATAAGCAAGCTTCTAGTCAACCCTAGAGAGCATGGCTTGCTAAAGCTCAGCCAGGGATACCTAAAAGGTAAAGGGAATGCCTAGAAACCAAAAATTTTCTCCTGGCCCAATCCACTTCAATCCATACTATTGCAACCAAGGTGGAGAAGGAAAGATAGACTGTCGATAGCAAAAAGTTTTGTGCCAATGGATGGTAGAGCCAAAAGCAAGACAGAAGGTATTAAGGCACTCAAGAGCTACCGCAATAGAATCTTCTTCCTCCAGAAGAGTGAGGATTGAGTTATCAACAAAATAGCACTTAACAAGCTGAGTCTGAGAGTTGGGCAAAGAAATGCCCTTGACTCGCTGCTGGGAAACTGCATTGGCCAGGAGGTAGCCAAAGCCCTCAGCTTCAAGCACATACAAAGAGGGGGTCAGCAGGAACCCTTGCCAAATGGAATGAAAGAGTCCAAAGGTAGAGGATTAACAACCATTGATGGTGAAACAAGTTAAGGCATCCACAAAGAGCATTCAAATAGATTGAATGAAGTTGGGCCCAAAACCCAAAGCTTGCAACATAGCAAGAATAAATGACCATTCAATGCAATCATAGGCCTTGGCAAAGCCAATTTTAATAAACACTGCTTTTTGGTTTGAATGTTTGGCCCATTCCATGCCTTCCCAAACAACAATAATATTATCCAAAATAAATCTAGATTTGATAAACCCAGTTTGCTCCAGGTGCACAATCTGAGGTAGAAGATGGTAGATTTTTAGAGCCAAATCCTTGGTGATAATCTTGTAGGAGACATTGAGAAACGTGATAGGTCTCTAGTTGCAAATGTCTTCTGGGTCACCAGACTTAGGTATGAAGTTTATATTACCTTTATTAATTAAGTTACCTAGAGAATTAGAATGAAAATATTTTAAGTAAACACGATGTAGATCGTGCCCAATACAATCCCATATGGCCTTGTAGAATTCACAAGGGAACCCATCAATTACTGGGGCTTTGTCATCAACCATGGAATAGGTAGCCGCTTTGAGATCATGAACTATTAACAGTTGATCACAAAAAATATTTTAAGCTGAAGAAAGCTTATTTGGCACAACAACAAGGAAATCCTGAAGGGCTTGCTATCATGTAGGTGTGAGCTCCTGTGCAGTGAAGACTTGCTCATAATGATGTACGAAGGCCTGGAGAATGTCAGGTAGATCAAAAAGCACCTGAGCACCATCTTTGATTTTTTTAATTCCTGGGGATGAGTTTCTAACACATAGAGCCAAAAAAACTCTTTGGAGGCATTATCACCAAATTTTAGCCAATGTAACTGGACTTTGATTTGCACACCTCTAGCAGGGTATGTGTAGGATCATGATGGGAAAAAAAGTGGCAATATGATGGGTATGTGGCTGATGACTTTTTTTTACTCAAAACTGATGAAATGAAAAGGGTTTTTAAAGAAGATTCTCAACTTTCCACCAATATAAATTATGCTTTACTTTGAGTTTAATAAGTAATTATTATTCATTTTCTATTTGAATTACAACTGAAGTCCTGATTGATAGGCTAATTGAGAAACAACTATAGCTTTCAAACAGTATCACATTTTTTGAATCCAAAACATGCATCACATTCTATGATTTTCATACTATAGAATTAAAAAAACTAAAAATTGAATTTCATGAAGTTTCGACCAAGTTAAGGTGGTCAGACATACGAGTTTTTTATATTTTTTAAAAGTTATAATAAAAATTCATAATTAATTATTTGCATGGAAAAAATTTACAAAAATATGCATCATATCGAGACATGAGTTATCTACTTATATCTAAAATCTTATAAAAAAATATTATCATTTTATTGTGGATAGGGTGGTCAGACAGACACCTACTTCTTATTTTTTCCCTAAAATTTAAGTACTACTGCATTGAAATTTTAAATTTTCAACAAATAGATTTTTTTTTTGAAACAAACTTAGTAGTTTAGAAATTGGATTCAATTTTCTACATAATATATTCTTACATATTTTTGAAATAATATAGATAACTTATTCAAATTTTTACGTCAAGTTGCCTAACTCTGATTTTTCTAAATTTTTTGCCACTTAAGGGTCTATTTTTTCCATAATGATCTTGCACATACCTAACAACATAGCTATCAACAACTTATTTCTTGAGTCTTAATTCCACCACCCTAACTTGCCATGATAGAGAAAAAGGGTTGGCCGCCAAAGCCTTAGTAGCTAAGTGGAGGTCAGCGGTGGTAGCCTCATAAGACCGCCGGAAAAAGATAGCTAGCTATGCCCATAAATGTGCAGAAATCTAGCTGAGAGACTGATAGCCTCATTCCACCAATTAATCTAGCCTATAAGATGAGCTGGTCTGCACACTAAATTCCACACTCTACAAATGTGGGCTAGGGTAGGCTTGTGGTAGAGTAAAGACGTGTTTTAAAAAAAAGAGCTTTACATGTGCGAAGCTGTTGAGTCTCCCATTCAATGCAAAAAGAAATGGGGAAGTGGTTAGACAAGGTCAAATCCACTAATGGCTTAACTAGGAGAGAAGAGCTGTCAAAAGAGGAAAAATATTGAGCCAAGATCATGGAATGGTCAAGGCACTTAAATTTGATGTCAAAACTAGCCCTGTAATTACACCAAGTGTGTCAGAGAGAATGAGAATAGCGGCGGCCAATATTGGGATGAGAAAGCCCCAATTTATTGCGTATGTAAAACCATGCCTCCCTTTCCCCAACTGTCCATCTGAATGGTAAAGTACCATCTTTGTCAGATGCCATCTCCACCATATTGAAGTCCCCACATAGTAACTAGGTAGCAACTAGTAATGAATCGGCAATCCAGCACCAGAGATAAGAGTGTTCCACAACATGATTAGAAGCATAGACATTAATAATCCCAAAGGAATGATTATCAATGTTGAGAGGGATCCAGATGAGTCGATGAATCAGATTAGACCCTTGGTCAACCACACAAGAGTGCCATCGTGGGGCCAAAAGGGTGATAGATCCTCCATGTCCAACATCATAAGTAGTACAAAATATTTTACTAGCTAGCCAAATAGAGTGACAAGCTGCAGCAAGCAAAAAACCAAAAAATTTAACTTTTTGAAGACAAAGCACTTTAATACTAGAGTACTTTTTAAAATTATTCAAGGGGTAAATGCTTTTGACCAGAGCTATGAACTGGATACAACCATTCAACAATACCACCCCAACGGGGTTTGAACCTTGGTGGCAAGAACAACAATGCCACCTATAAACCATCACACCATGCCAATACCAACCAATACTAGAGTACTTACATAAGGTATCCCTAACAAAATATTTTCTGGAGAGGCTTGTTAGACCTTGAACATTCCATGAGAGGAAATTCATGAATGAAACTCCATATTTTCAAAACCCAATTCCTCTTCATTTAGAGAAGAGAAACGATTATGCAAAAATTCTGGTGGAACTAACCCAATCTAGATGGAAGGAGAGGAAAGCTTCTACTTTTCATAAACATATTCCCCTTCCTCCCTAGGAGGAGAAGGGTTGTGAGACCGTCTTTGAGCTCCTGTCAAAGGAGAAGAAATATTTGGCTGTGTTAACATGACAATAGTGGGTTGAGGCATAGCCTTTGCCCTGGGCTACTGTGGAACATAATCAGCTTCAACTAGAGCTTCTTTCCCCTTCAAAGAAGGGATTGAAACATATTTCACTGGTTTAGAGGTCATGGGAGCCGACCTCAAACCAGTGGACTTATCTTTTTCCTTGTGAGTATAGTCCATTTTGCATCAGGTTTGGCAACAGAGGTATCCGTTGAACGAGGCTTTTCAGTATCTCATGGCAGAGAAGGTGTACGAGGCACTGCCAAAGGGCAGTCCTTAATCTTGTGGTTTGTTGAATGACACCCATAACATGTGTTGGGCAGATTAAAATATGTGACCTTCTAGGTGTGACATAGAGCTCCAATCTAGATATCAATGGAGTCTTTCAAATCTTTGGAAAGGTCCACTTCCACACAAACCCTTTTCTGGGGTCAGGCCTCAAAGAACCTATCGGGCTCAAAACAAATAACTCCCCAGTGAGGAAGCTATATTATTCAAGAAAGACATACAAGGCAAGGGTAAACTAGGAAATTCAATTCAGATTGGGACCCGCAACTTGGTGTCATCCGAGGCAATAAAATCTCAGGTCCACTCCTAGAAAAATACAAAGAAGACTAGACATACAAAGGCCCATGGGTTAAAATAGTGATTGACCTCCGTAAAACAAAACAAAAAGAAACCCTTGGTTAAATTTTGGACCATATCAAGGCAGACCCCATGAGGGACCCAAGCCTTGTTAACCCATTCTTTAAGCACACTTTCAGGGGGAGTTCGCCCAACAAAATACCCAACAAGGGTGTATTGCTCAAGCCATTGACAAGTAGTATCAAAATATGGTAAAGGAAAAACCACAATAGCTGGCGAATCAGAGCACTTACCTCATGAAAGACTTTCAAAACAATTTTTTGGGGATGTTTGTTCGGAGGAAGAGCCATTGAGTAACGTCGTTGAACTGCTAACACTAGCAAGAACTGTTGGGTTAGAGCCGGTTGAAGGCATATTAAAACAAAAAAAACTGCAGTAAATGCAGCCGTACACACAAGAAAAGAGGGGCTTCCTGCGTAGGATGCGTAGTATGACGCAAGAGGGGCTAAGGGTGACTGCAAAAAACACAAAACCCTATCAGAGCTTCTTCTCCTATTTTAGTCCTCTTATCGTAATCAATATATTTAAATTTGATAAATTTAATATATTTTACTTTTAATCTCATCAACACTTTAACGTCATGTTCTAGTCTCCATATAGATTTTTAAATCACTATGTATAGCTGTTTTTAAAATAAAAATTAAAATAATTTCAAAACTTTCACTTTCTCGTAATAATTACATTCTCGGATATCAAAAATTAATTAATATCATAGAATCACCAGATTTATGGTTCAATTGACCCTGCAGAAAGGACAGCGGTCCTAAATAGCACTGACACACTTAACATCGATTATGCCAAGCATCTGCCGCTTTTCTCCAACACAGCCAAAGGTTTCTGCATACTCATTTGCTTCTCATATAGTCAAGCTTTCATGTTTAATATTCAAAAAAAAAAATCGAAGATATAATTGTCCATGGTGTGTCCACATTCAGGAATGTATATTGTGTTGGTATATCTGCAATTTAGTTAAACCCTGTAATTTTAATTTTGAAAATTTAATATAGCTATAAGGAGAAAGAAATTTGAAATGTTTATATTTCTTGATTTAATATCTTCATTTTGATCAGAGTTTAAAGCTTATAGTTAAGACTTGCTCTATCACTAAAAATAGGAAATGGAAAGAGATCACTTTACACCAAACTTTTCTCCAACAATTACGAGTGTTGTGTTTGTTTGATGTGCAGGTTTACTTCTTTCATTGTAAGGATCTCGTAGTGCCATCACCAGGTATCTAGATAAAACTATATTTAATTGTTATTTCAAACTGTGCTATGTTCACATTAATATTGTGTTTTTCTCACATAATTGTATACTTTCTGTTGTATGAGCAGTTCCACTCCCTTCAGTACCTCTAGCTTCCCATTCGCTGTCAGAGACAGAATTTACGTTCACCTTTGAAGGGTCCTGTGGTAGATATGAAAAAGCAAAAGATTGATTCTGCCCAAGCACTTGGGGGTCCTTGCTTGTAACCAATATTTTAAATAATTCATTGATTACAGACTGACCTTTGTATTACTACTGTAAACATTTGTGCATATTAATAAATTTAATCATAAATACAACTTTGATGCAGTTGACCCAACATCATCTATTGGAAGTGTTTTTACTGGCTGTACTGATGGAAAATTTGAGCATGGTTACCTAGTCACTGTGACAGTTGGGACAAGGAAAATGACGGGTGTATTTACAAACAGGATCAAGGAAAAGACCGAAAGGTAATCTTTGTTAAAGTTAAAATCCCATTGTATTTAGTTTTATTTGCATGCATTTCTAGATAGTTATAATATATTTTTTATCACAGGAATATCCAATAAAAAGGTGAAACCGGGTAAAGAGTTTTCTGATCAAGTATGTGTCATGAGAGGCCAACTATCATTGGCTCAGGTACAAGATTATGAAGAATCAAAGAAAATTTCATCTATTTCCATTGTACCCTGGGTTCTTTTAGTACATGCCATGCGAGGGCAAGTATCATTGGCTGAAATACAAGATTATGATGAATCAAAGAAACCCTCATCTACTACCATTGTACCTTGCATTCCTCCTAATCCTTGAGGAACTATGCATCAAATTTTCATGTGTATTTCTATTTACTATATATCTTAACTATATATGATATGATTTCCTTTATCTCATAGTCCACATCTGAATCTCTTTCATTGATTTTGAGAAAAATCTTATTTTATTATATAAAATTCATTGTTTATGAAAAACTTGAAGTGGATTGTAGACTCATATTTCATTTGGAATTTTTTACTTATCAATCAATACAAGAATCCACTTAATTATGATTTAAGAATCATACTTATCAATTATAGATTTAAGTATGATTGATAAGTAAAAATTTTCACATTAAATCTTAGTCTACAATCCACTTGAAGTTTTTCATAAACAATGAATTTTATATAATAAATTGAGATTTAGATGTGGACTATCAGATAAAAGAAACTATATCATATCTAGTTAAGATATATAGTAAATGGAAATACACATGAAAATTTGATGCATAGTTCCTCAAGGATTAGGAGGAACCCAAGGTACAATGGCAGTAGATGAGGGTTTCTTTGATTTGTCATAATCTTGTACTTGAACCAATGATATTTTCCCTCCCATAACATGTACTGGAGGAACCCAAGGTACAATAACAGTAGATGAAATTTTCTTTGATTCTTCATAATCTTGTACCTGAGCCAATGATAGTTGGCCTCTCATGGCACATGCTTGCCCAGAAAACTCTTTACCTGATGTCACCCTTTTATTAGATATTCTTGTAATAAAACAAATATTATATCTAGAAATGCATGCGAATAAAACTAAGCACAATGGGATTTTAACTTTAACAAAGATTACCTTTTGGTCTTTTCCTTGTTCCTTGATCCTCCTTCCAGCGCTGTACCACAGCATGCAACTGTATCTCCCTTTATGAATAGCATGGGTAATGAGTTCAAAGCCTCTGTCACGGAACATCAGATTGGACGTAGGCGGAAAAAGAAGCTAATGACTAGGAAGGATCCCAATGCACCAAGGCAGACTAGAACTGGCAATGACTTTTTCTTTGCTGGGAAACGAGCTAGGTTGAAGTGAATTCAACTAGATAAGGATAGAGAAATAAGCAAGATGATTGGAGATCTATGGAATAGTCTTTCAAAGGATGAAAATCTTGTTTGTAAATGACAAAAATAGTGTTTTACTTATAAACATATATACAAATTGTTTATATTGAGTTTATATTAATTTTTTTTAATGGAAGCCTTATCAAGAGCGTGGTATACAATAAAAAGAGCGCTATAGAAAAGAGATGTGTGAATACTTGCGACTTCAAGCTCAAAGTGTTGTAGTTGAAACCAGCAGTTCTCCGAGTAGTCAAATCAGTAGAACTTAAACTCATATCATACCAGGAGCAGGTTGTCCAACCCTGGTCAGAGACCAGCTCTATGACAAGCAGTAGTAACCATCAAACTCTTGTTCCAGGAAATTATGAAGTGAAAGCCATAAAGAATTTATCGTCTCAGGATGGATAGCCTCCTACTATTTGGAATAAACTTAGTTGTACCACATATACTCCATTTCCATACAAAATGTCGTATAGGTCAAACAGGTAGTGTTAAGTACATCCGTACTGTAAGTTTGTGGACATTAAATGCACTTTTCTTGTTGGAAACAAGCAACAGATTCTGTCCATATTCAACAAGTTTTGCCAATAGACTCAGCTTTGATTATCAAATTGGTCAATTAAATATTTAATGCAATCTGTGGCTTCATGCGCAAGTATTATTCCTGATTGTTGAAGCATTTTATTTTGTTCCCGGTTAGATTATTAATTTTCTCGCTAAATAGTAGTTTACCATCCATGCCTTTATAAGCAGTAATATTACAATTGGTACACGGTAATCTTTGCCCCGTTTTAGTGCAACCCTTATTTTTCAGAGGTATAGTCTTTGAACAAGCGTACTTTTCATAAGAAAAAACAATTGTTTACAAGGTGATTTGTAATTGTTTCTGAAAATAATAATATTTACTGATTCAGTAAAACTAAAGATTTGGTTTTTTATATTTTGTTTAGTAATAGGAAATAGAATGGACTCCACCTGTATTGGACTCCACTGGCTTTCTCATTTGGCTTAGATTTCGTAGCTTATCATTGTGTGTTTACCGCATGATTTAAGGTTTGGGGTTGAACTAGTTGTTTCAATTAATATAAATTATGTACAAGATCTCTTATTGCAAGAAAGAACTAGGAGGCCCTTTCCAGAAACTTCTATTTGTTTAGCTCTTTTTCCCTGCATTGTCACTCTTCTTCAGTATTCAACTGTACTCAAGTGTTAGTATTTTTTGCATTACAAGTGAATGACATATAAGAACATTGCATTTGAAGTATGAGTGTGGCCCCTGGTGATAATTAATATAAAGAAATATTACAAGATTCAACCAAGTAAATGCATCCAATTTATATATATGAAACACTTTTTAAGGTAACGATGCAGCCTTAATTTCTAGGAAACCATGTAAAGAACTTAATAACATAACAGAAATTTATAGTTGATTAAGGGATCATGTTAAAAATCTATACTGGGGCCACTGATAGAGATAATGTAAGTTCTCATTGTTTAACCATGGTATAAACTTCTTAAAATTCAGTGTAATGCTATGCTGTTTCAAGTTGTCTGAACTGACAAAATATTTGGGGATTATTAAATCACTTCTAAGTGATAATAATCTAAATTCAAAAATTTAGCACTCTTTTCACCAAGTGAGCTAATGCAAGCCTCTTATGCAGTTAAATCCTTAGCCTGTCCAATTGATATTTGCACAAGGTTTCAATGTGCTGACAATTAATTAATTTTGAATTCCAAATCTTACCTTTACCCACAGGCAAATATGATCCTGTTGATGTTAGAATCAACCAACCAGCAACTATATATTGTTTATTTATTTTTCAGGGGTTAAATTTTCTTTGAGCAGATGTTCAAGTCTGTATAATGATTGGCTAGAATCTTAGATGATGTAGTACTGCTCTGAAATCAAACCACACATTTGAAGCACATTTTACTTTTGAATTTCAGAGCTATTCAAGTGTGACAGTACACGGAATATGCACTCTTTGAAATATCCTTCATAGGTGATGGTATGAAAATATTGAATGCTGCCTAGTTTTCAAATTATAAATCAGCAAAGTGTATCCTAATGTCAAAGTTCCCAAGTCTCTAGCAATATTCAATCCTTTTCTGTATGTGGTAGTTTTGTCTGTGTTGTAAAATCTTTAAAATTGTATCCACAAAAACAACAATTATAAGAAGATAATGAAACCCTTTGGTGCTTGATGATCCCATCATTGAATTGCCTTTAGAATTTTAGAGGGTTATTGCTTGCATAATCTTCAATTTAAGAGCAATTTTAAATTGGATTAAAAAAAAATCTATTAGACATACTTCCAAAAGTAGTATTTAAAGAGTTTTTAGAACAAGTCATATAAAAAATAACAAATCAAGGAGGGCTAAAAACTTTATTAAAACAAGAAAAAGTTACAAAGTAAGGGCATTGAACAACCCTATCAAGTTTAACCAAGTGATCCAACTATTGAGACAAATCCGGGGGAAGTTGACCCCGATCCACCAAATTCCAATCATGAATATGATCATGAAGCCCATTTAGCCAAACAATCAGCAACACCATTCCATTCTCTAGGGATATGAGTGAAGGTAATATCATCGAGAGAGTGAGAATTTGTTCAACAATCAAAGCCAACTACGAGCTCACATCATCTAAATTCTGCCTATTCAGCAAGTTCACCACAACCTGGGAGTCAGACTCACATATGATCCTTCGCCATCCCAATTGACTGCCCCGCTCCACAGCTAATAAAATGGCCTGAGCCTCCATTAAATTATTAGAATGAAGACCCTATTAAATAGAGAAGATAAACTGAACTTTTCTAGAGCTATCCCGACCAACACCATCAATGCCAGCATGACCCGGATTTCCATGAGAAGAGTCATCCGAGTTGATTTTTAGGAATCCTTGAGGAGGAGGGGACCATCTTCCCTCCCTATTCACCTTCGGGGTAAGATGTCTACATCTGTTGCACATGAGCTGCTGATGTGGAGGAGGAAGATGAAGATGATTGCAACACCCAACATCACGAGGTTTCACCGGCACAGCTAGCTCACACTTAGCCGCAATAGTTTCCCCAAAAGAATGCAAAATTTTCCACCATAGGTGAGGGCCCATCAACAAAACATCCTGAAAAATCTGCCTATTCCTCTCCAACCACAGGTTCCAGATAATAAAGAATGGGCCAAGAGCCCAAGCAGCATGAAGAAAGGAGGTAGAAATAGGGGCCCTGCCCCACCGCTCCACAAACTCTGCCAATGAGGAAACATGCCAGCAGGCCGTATTCCACACCCTCCACCAGAAATGATTAAGTGTTATAAATGAGAAGTGTAGTTCTGGCACATGCTATCAGTTATGGTAAATTTTGATTTATTTACATTGCACCACATAAACTTATTGAGCTCGCTTATAAAGAGTGTCTGATTAGTGGATCCTTTCCAATTTTTAAAAAACTACAGCTCAAATAATAAAATACCTTGTATTGTTTGAAAATGTATTCATATCAGGAGATGACCTACCTAATAGTTGAACACTCTAATTTTGTATCTCTCAAAATAATACAAGGAAATTTAAAATCACAATTATTTTTATAGTAGCTTACATAATAAAAACCCTTCTTATAATTAATATTGCAGGTCCACATCATCAAATGATACCACTTCAGTATGTTTTTTGTTGAGGTGTTCAAAAAGACCCCAAAAAGGATAGATCAATAGTCGTACATTAATTCATGTTTTGTTTGTGTGCTGATGTGACATCACATAATTTGTTCCTTTTTAAATCTAAATAATACATTTCATTCAATTATGAGTTATCAGATCAACACAAAACTTTCAAATCACAATTACTAATTCTCTACTATTAAAAATATTTAATTAAATCAATAAATACTATTATATCATTACATGTTCAAAGAACAGTCCTCTCCCCTAATCACTTGACACATATAATTATTATAAAAAAATAATGCATCTGTAACAGTCACTTTCAGAAACTGCAGAAGGGGTGGGGGGCTTAGCTCGATTGACTAAAACATATTCCTATTGCAGGAAAGAAGTCAGAAAGTTGTAAATTTGTTCTGTTTGTATTTTGCAACACTTTCATTTGATATCAGAGCGTCAGGTGAAACACGGTTCATTGACACAGTAGGTTTTGGAGAATCCATTCTGAGGAGCCGATGATTTTATGTTGTCGCTGATTGGTGGTAAGTGTCAAAGTCCAGCCAACAGAGAGAAAAGGAGTTTTTTGAATGCATTATATATTCTTAGCCGTGAGAGGAGCCGCTAGAAGTATCATAGTCATCTACCATAAATAAAGCCTGCGTGGGAAACAGAATAATCAATACAACACTTTCTCATTCTGGTGTATGTAGGACACATTTTTTTTTAGGTAATTTACTCGTTGGTACAAGTTATATTGATCATGATATGAAATTATTGTTTGAAAGATGAATGAATGCAAGAGTCTGTGGAAGTAATCATAACTGCAAAGAAGGAATGGATATAACTGCAAAGAAGGAATGGATATGGGTTTAAATATTGCAGTCTAGAAATTGGTATGAAATAAAAGAGCCACAAAAGTGTTTTAAGGGAGTTTCTGTAGTGTGTAGATGATCTGTAGATCATCATTAGACTTGTCTTGCCTGTTTGATATTTTTAAAAACGTTGTGCCTGGGCGTCAAAATTTGTATGTAGAGAAGAAGTTTATTCATAGTATTTTCAGAATAAGGAAATCACAGAAGGAAGGAGCTATCAGTTTTAAGGGTTAATAAAAGGAAATGCTGGAGACTGTCAGTTACCTGTAGTTTGAAGATTTTTGGATCAAAATTGAAGCATTGGAAATTATAATTGTTACAGCCACAAGCAATGGTAAATTTTATTTTACTTTTTTACATTACAGTTTGGAAGTATGAAAATACAAGGATGTTGGTTGGTTTGTTTATGTTTTTATTGAAGAGTCGTCATAAAAATCTTAACAAGAAATCTCAAATATGGAGGGTTACATTTTATAATTGTTGGAAGGAAATTTCTAATTTCTCCCGCATTGTTTAGAATCTGCTAAATTAGTGTTGTGTAGAAAAAATTGTAGTTTTACATTAGTAATATCTATTGTAACTAGAAATAAATTAGAATTTAGTTAGTTTTTTCTGTAGTTAGTATGTTCTGGATTTTTCTTGTAAAATATAAACTCCTCTATAAAAGAGACATGATGTAAATGTTTTTGATCAAACAATAGAAGTTGTGCAGTAGCACACATTGAGAAAAGGATGTGTTAATATTTTGTTTTATTAACCTGAGTTTAAGCATCGTCCTTAATACCCTTTTGAGTGTGAAGCCTCTTTTGGGATTCTGGATTGAAGGGGGTTCCATTCTGGAATTTAGTCATTGCAGGAGTCTAGTTGTTGTCCCCTGTTGTTCAACAACTGAGTTGTAAACCCTCGTGCATTTCCTTGTAGATTATGATTTGTTTGTTCCCGGTCTTTTTTTGCTTTCGATCCCACCACATGCTCTTCAATCCCTGCTTCTTTAGCATGCGGCCCTTTTAAACCCTTATCTCTGGAAGACTTTAAGTCTGCCTCTGCTTCTTGATAAGACCGTTGCAAAAAAGCTGATTCTTTCTCATAACATTTGTTCTGAAAATATTTGTTAAACAAAGTATCTCCTTTGCATATCAATGATCGACTGGCCATTTCTATTCGAAACCCTATGGGGTGGCAATGGCACCTAGTTAGGCCACGCAAAACGATGTTTCCTTCCTTTTGTTTTTTTTGCATGTTGCCTTCGCAGATTGCCCGTGGGACCCCGAGGTGTAACTCTAATTACTGTGAAAAGTTCTGCCACAAGGGAGAAGAAACCTGTTGTTTTCTATAAAATAGTCGTTAGGCTACCATTGTTGTTTTGCCATTCCCTGTATGAAGTTTATTGTATGAAGTTTATTGTTTATGTATGTATTATGTTTTAAATTAATGATTCAAGTTTGAATGGGCATAATTGAGTTGATTTACTATTTTTCGTTTTTCTCCCAAAAGTGATATTTAGGTTGATACCCTCATCTTCAATCATAAAGAAAGGTCAATATATTCCCTCATTGAGTTGACTCAACTAAGGGTTGAGAGTCAATTATTTGTGTGTATATCTTTTCCTAACGAAATAAAGCAAGAAAGGTTCATCACCGCCATTTTCCCATTTCAAATTGATGAACCTATTTTTCTATGTTTCATACTTAATTAATCTTCCCTTCTATACACCACCTCCTTTTTTTTGTTTTATTTTGTGCATAGAATTGTATTTTTAAATATTCCTCTAGCTTCCTTTATCATTGACCTCCCTTTCATGTAGCGTACTTGCTTCCCTTATCTTTGCAAATTGTATTATGCACCTTTTCTTACTTTGAATCTACTCTACCCTTTTATTAGACGTGAATGGACTTGTTCAATCTGCATTAAAATTTCTTGGACTTAGCGGTTTCAATTTACTTATTAATTTTTTTCACTCTTCCACAAGAAAAATCTTCCTACACTCTTTCTCCTTGGTGGACACTATCTTCCTCAGTGTGTGACCCCCTATTTTTCCATCCCCATCTACAATGTTTTATTTTCTTGATAATTTATGTTCTTCCTCCGATTCATGGTGCCAACTCTCCCATAGCCATTGTGTCTCTTCAATTCCTCTTCCCTATTGCCATTGTGCACCCCAATCTGCAATGTAATTTTTTAATTTATTGTTTTTGTTGTTTTCCTATCTTCTTCCAGCGTTGGCTTCTATTCAATTTTTTTTTATGACTAGCATTGTTTTCCTCTTAGATTATATTCTTAAGAAGGTGTGATTATTTATTTTCCCCAACACATCCATCAAGTGCTAGGATAAATAATATATAAATGAAGACAATGATACTATGCTGGACTTAGAAAAACTAAAGATGCATCAATACACCAAAATAAAATTAAAAATTTAATCATGACATTTTGTCAACTAATTCCAATAATTAAACTTTGCACTCCAAAATGAATGCCAAAAAAACATAAGATGTAACATTTTATGTTGATGCGGACCGCTTATTCCTTGGGGGCTCTTGCATCAACCTTACACTTGGATTGCTAAAGGGTAGTGACAATTGTTGAATCACCTTAACCAATTATAGATCAATGTGAATCCCTTCTTTGGACATAATCTATCTAAATAACTTCCCCTTTATGACACAAAAAATGGACTTCTTCAAATTTAGATAAATGCCTTGTTGTCTATATCCTTGCAACACACATTATAAATTATAGGAATGTTATTTACATTTCCTTTAGAAGATTGTCAAGTCATCTAAATAGATAACAATGATCTTATTTAGAAAATCTATAAAGGAAAGATCCATCGGCCTCTCAAGAGTTGCACATGTGTTCATTAATCTAAAAGGTGTTCTATTGTGGGAAAAGTACCCCATGGTGTGATGAATGTAGTTTTGTGTTGGTCATCCGAATCAGCACTAACTTGATTATAACTTAATAAGTTGTCTAGCATTAAAATTATTTCAAATATTGAGATGATTTGTAGAATGTAATCCATATTTAGAAGTGGATAATTATCTTTAAAGGAAGCTTGATTCAAATTACAAAAATCATCACAAATTCTTATTTCACCATTTTTCTTCCTCACAAAAATGATATTAGCAACCCATGTAGAATGGTGAATAGGATAGATAATCTTGTCCTTGAGCATTTTATCCAATTTTGCAAAAATAGCATCAATCACCTTTGCATTGAATTGTCTTTGCTTCTATATATATGGAGTGGATCTAGGTTTCAGAGAAATATGGTGTTTGAACTCACCATCCATAAAATCCTTGAAATCATTGTAACACCATACGAAAACATATTTGTATTATTTAAATAAATTAATGAGCTTTAATCCCTTATTTATACAATAAAATTTACCAATGATAATTTTTTTAGGGTCACTATCAAAACCAGAAATAACTATTATATTTTCAAGAGAAGCATCAATATGTTCATTGAATTTTCTTTTTACACCACAATCTTGTTTTTCAAACAACTCCTCTAGTAAAATTAGACCCTTCCTAATGGTATTTTCTTCCAATTTTAGTGCTTCATGGCTTCCATACATATTTTATATTATATTAATTATCTTGAAAGCTTGAGAATCTTCAAAAGTAAAATTTTAAAAAGTACCATTTCCCTCAAGGAAAGAAATGATATGTTTGTCATCATTGAAGACGTACCAATTTTTATCATTCTAGCACACTTGGTATGTAAATGAGATCATTAAAATATACAACCATTTCAACAATGGGATGTGGAATTAGAAGAGAAGCAAACACTACCAAACAATCCACTTTAGAATTTTCTTTTCCCAAGGACAGCATACATTGAGAAGGCATGAAATCCTTTAATTTAATCCCACTTTATTTTTGTAATTTATTAGTCTTTTATTCTTTGTTTGAAATTGATTCCTAAATTGGTTGACCACTAATTAGACATCACCAGTTACCTTGAGCTTCTTGACTCCCTTTTCTTGCACAAATTGCAAACCAAAAACCAAGGCTTCATACTCAATCATGTTATTAGTAGTCTCAAAGGCTAATTTATAGGCTTTAGAAAAAAATTCTCCTATAGGGGATATAAGAAATATCCCTTCTCTAAAACTGAAATAACATGGTCTTCCCTTAAATTACATCATCCAAAATTTAGCAAATATATCAAGGGTGAGAAACTCGGGCATTTCTTCTCCTTTTGAAGTGAGCATATAGGTACCAACACAGGTTCCAACATATACAATTTTGATCTTCAATGATTTTATTTCAAAATAATGTATTTCACCTTGGGCTTAAGATTAAGATGAAATTTCTTGTCACAAAGAAGTATCAAGGTGTGAGACCAATTGAATTGGATTGCACCACCTAGGTCTCTACAAAATATTTTTCTTAACAACATACCATAACTTGTTGGAATATCAACCACCAAAATGTTGAGCTTCAATTTCTTTTGTGGATACACTAGAAAGGAAACTTGTGCATCTTTGATTTTACCTACAAGAAGTACTTATTTTTACTCCATACAGTAATTTTTTCTAGAATGCTTATTTAATGAAAGTCCTAAGCCATGAGCCAAGAACTCTAGCCAATCACATCACCAAGGCCCTTCACCCAATGGGGACTCGTCCTCATAGGTAAAACCCATCCCACCTCATCCAATGGTCATATGTTAATTATCACAACGACTAAATATTTCACAAAATGGATAGAGGCTATCCCTATGATATACATTACTAGCAAAAAAAAATCTAAGTTCATCTTTAATTACATCATTTGTTGGTATGGTGTTTCATAGTCTATCATTACTAATAACAGTTGTCCATTTAAGAACCAATATGTTCAAGAACTATGTGAAAAATTCCACATCCAACATGACTTAACCACTCCATATTAACCCCAAGGTAACAACCAAGTTGAGGTGTCCAACAATACCATCACCAAAAACTCTAAGAAGACTATCAATGATGTTGGTCGTGACTGGCACTTCCAACTCATTCTTACCTTATAGGCTTACCACACTAGCATTCACACTCCCACAAGAGCCACACCATATTCCTTAGTCTTTGGTTCTAAAGCCATCCTTCCTATTGAGGTCGACTTGCCTTCCATGAGTGTATCCATGCAAGGCCTTATTGATGATGAGGAATATCGCATATCCAAATTGCATGAGTTATAATTGTTAGATGAGCAAAGACATAATGTGTTAGTTTGCCTACATGCTTATCAAAATCATCTTTATCAAAATTTTAATAATAAGGTTTTGGTCAGACACTTTGACATTGGTGACTTGGTCTAAATGGAAAATCCTAAGAATCAAGTAGAAAGAGTGAAGCTTGATAAATCTGAGCCTAATTGGTTGGGTATGTACATCATAATAGTGGTATATGGGTCTGGTGCATATCATCTTTTGACTCCTAAAGGTGGACCATTTTTAGAGCCCATCAATAGCATACACTTGCACAAATTCTACATCGAGCTTTAGATATTCTATCTTCCTAGGAATCCCACTTGAGGGTAGATGTATGCCCCCCCTTGATTCTGCTTTCTTTAAGAAGGTGGAATGAAGGTAGCAATCTAGCCACATCGAATAAGAAACATCATATCATAGGGAATTTCCAAGGAC
Organism: Sequoia sempervirens; assembly: GCA_007258455.2. NCBI lineage: Eukaryota > Viridiplantae > Streptophyta > Pinopsida > Cupressales > Cupressaceae > Sequoia > Sequoia sempervirens. The sequence continues at coordinate 38,914 of VDFB02330354.1, forward strand.
CATGCCACATGATGATAAGTAAATGAGGATGTCAGGTGTTGAAACACGATTCTAAGACATCAAATGGCGTGAAAAATGGATTACCCTAGCTCTTGATATGTAAATGTGAAGAATGATTGTATTATATATATATAAGGAAGACTATTAGGTTTAAAAAGGAAAAAGTAAATAAAGATAAAAAGTAGGAGATGAAAGTAATGTTTCACTTACTATTCATTTCACCTTTGTTGTATCTTGATAGTAACAAGTAGAAGGAGAAGATGTGAAGCAAATGGGACTATACACCTTCACAGCTAGACAATCTTCGTGAGCAGGGTGCACGCGGCAAAAAATATCATGAGGTGACTCAATTTTGTAACTTTCGCCATATGGTTTGATGATATTATAATGATTATTAGGTAGGGATAGTTTTATTTAGGGTTCTTGGAAAAAAGTTTGCAAAGTGTCCCCTTTTTTTTGCAAAGTGTGCCTAGGTATGTACAGGATCATGATGGGCCAAAAAGTGGCAATATGATGAGTATGTGGTTGACGACTTTTTTTTACCCAAAATTGATGAAATAAAAAGGGTTTTTAAAGGATATTCTCAACTTTCCACCAATATAAATTATGCTTTACTTTGAATTTAATAAGTAATTATTATTCATTTTCTATTTGAATTACGACTAATGTCCTGATTGATAGGATGATTGAAAAACATCTATCGCTTTCAAATGGTATCACATTTTTTGAATCCAAAACATTTATCAAACTCTATGCTTCGTATTCTATAGGATTAAAAAATGAAAAAATGAATTTCATGAAGTTTTGACCAAGTTAAGGTGGTTAGACATACGAGTTTTTATATTTTTTAAAAGTTGTAATAAAAAAATCATAATTAATTATTTACTTGGAAAAAATTTTCAAAACAATATGCATCACATCGGGACATGAGTCCTCTACTTATATCTAAAATATTATAAAAAAATATTATCATTTTATTGTGGTTAGGGTGGTCAGACAGACACCTATTTCTTATTTTTTCCCTAAAATTTATGCACTACTACATTGAAATTTAAAATTTTCACCATATAGATTTTTCTTTTCTTTAAACAAACCTAGTAGTTTAGAAACTACATTCACTTTGCTACATATTCTATTCTTACTTATTTTTGAAATAATATATATAACTTATTCAAATTTTTATGCCAAGTTGCCTAACTTTGATTTTTTTTGCCACTTAAGGGCCTATTTTTTCCATGATGATCTTGCACATACCCCCATTTTGTTCGCAAAGTGTCCCGTTTCTTTGCAAAGTGTCCCTGTTGCTTTGAAAAATGGTCAAAATGGGTTCTAAAGTGTCTAAGGTCATTAGAATAACACACTAGGTTGACTTTAGCATACTTACATGATGAAAAATATGAAAATTGAAGATTTTAGATGGTTTTTTAGAGTGTTTTGTGATGATTGTGATAGGTTCCCACCAGGTCATGAAAATGGATAGGGGGAAGAAATATATCATTTTTGAGAGATTTATCACCATCACTATCAGCATCAGAGACAGGGAACCTATAGTTAGTGGGTATCTATTGGGAATTCATGATGCCACCCATGAGATACCATGAAACCATGCTAATGGCCTTGTGCGAGCGGTGGGATGTAGATACATGTACCTTTCATCTTCCCACTGGGGAAATGATGATCACACTCAAGGACATACATCACATTCTTCGAGTGCCTATCTAAGGAGCGCGAGTGTATTTCTGAGGAGATCATTCATTTCATGAAAAGAAGAGAGATATGCAGTATTGTTTAGGAGGACCGATACATGATGAGAGAGTTAGAGCATGGATCAAGCTACTACTGCTACAATACTCATGAGCTCCTATGGTGAGATAGATTATGATGCATACAGTGGCACTGGTACTCAATCCAGATGGACGAGCGACACACTTGGTACAAGGGATGCATGAGCAGCGAACAGTCTACACATGGGGTCAATGTATTCTAGAACATTTGTATTATGATTTAGGGAGATTTATTTTTTAGGAGATTGACAGTATGGTCCATTGTACACTTATATAGGTGTGGTGCTTGGAGCATATCACATGTACTAGGCCTGCCAAATTTCCATGTGTGCTAGCAGTAAAGTATCCATGAGCATTCGGCTATCCCCTGAGATGACTATGGTAGTATGGAGATTTAGGGTATTGGAGGGTGAGATTCGACTAACTGGAGGAGGATGAGATACTATGGAGACCATATCTATTGAATCTTCAGTGGCTAGATAGCACAGGGTAGTTACAGAGGATGCAGATGGACAGACTTCTAGCAGGGAGACATGACTACATTGTATGACCACTCTATTATGGACAAGTCATGTGGTAGTTTGGATAGGTGCAGACACCACCTAGGGTGTGCCCCTTCATTAGATGATCATTGCAGAGTGCTCAGAGGCCAGGGGATACTATTCGATTGACTATAGATCATGTTCATGAGAGTGATACCGATGATTTAGATCATGACTAGCCACCAACATCTTACACTGATGATGTCGGTAGCACAGATTAGTATGATGAGTGGTGGTCATACAGACAACTAGCTCCTGTGTTTCCTATGGAGTTCCCCCTAGGTGATGTAGAGATAGTTGTAGAGGATGAGTTAGAGGAGAGGGTAGAGGAGGTATGGTATAGGCCAGTAGATATTTTTACAGATATGATCGATGAGGAGTACCAGTTTGATGTTGATCCTAACTATGAGGACCAGGATGGAAGATATGATGAGGAGGAGGAGAGAGAGGAGTATGAGGAGAATTATCATGATGAGGAGGAGCCACCCCTGAGTGAGGGTGATGAGGTAGCTATTGAGGATCTGAATGAGCATGGAGAAGCATCACATACTTACAGGACCAAATCATGAGCAGTAGCTACAACAGACATTAGCATGTAGAGTGAGAGAGGCAAGCTCATCCCACATGCCCCCTAGAGATGAGGAGGTTGATCTACCTCATGCATCTAGAAACATAGGTAAGAATATTTAAATTAATGCATGTCCTTGAGTATTTTATATTTGATGTATGTATATGATGATGATATGTTACTGATTGTGTACATGATCTATCTTGCAGGAGTGACGAGAGTCTGGCGAGAGTTCTATCATCAAAAATCTACAGAGATAGTGCTTGTATCCCTCAAGGAGGAGGAGATAGATCCTGACTATCCCCTCTAGATCGTGGAGGAAGATCCAAAGTCACTCAAAACATTTGCGAGGTTGCAGGAAGCATACGAGAGTGCACTACAATCATCATGGGCCTCATCAGAGGTAGAGAGACTTCAGGTAGAGCTAGCTCAAACACAGGCAGAGAGAGATTGGATGGTAGAGGAGCAACTCGTAGCCATTGGACGAGTACAGGGTATGGATTATGGAATGAAACTTGGCAGTTCATGATCACAGTCACACACGACTGTCTCACGACACTTGGGGAATGGATCACGTGTGCCAGATTCTGAGGGGTCTAGCTCTCACAGACCATTATGATATAATTCTTGAGATTTATATGAGACGTTTTGGGTTGATATGTATATAGAAATGCACCTTATGAATTATAGTGATGTATTTCTTTATTTTTTAATATGTTTGTTAAATGTTATGTGATTAATTAAAATACTTATGGAAAAAGTATTTTAATTAATGTCTACATGATCTAGCATAATTCATGTGATCTAATGTAAAACATATTGTAGTTTTAGTATAGATACAACATTGTGAAAGATGATATGTTAATACTTAACATAGGATGAATGTGAATCTAAAGTAATTATAGAATGAACAAAAATAATTACTCTAGTGTTCAAGACAAACATACATTGAAGTGTCAAGAATGAAGCAATGTGAAAGCTATTTAAAATATCTTCAAATAACTTTGAACAACATTGCTTAGGTAAAACATACTATTCAAAGGGGATTAGATGTAATACCAAGGAAAATGTGTGGCATTAATAGGCTCCCTAAGGGGTGTTTCGTCAAGCTGTTTTAAAATATAAGCACCAAACCCATAAATAGTGTCAACTATATAAGGTCCCAACCAATTAGGGCTAAAATTATCTTTTTTTGCACTATCTGCACTAACTATTCATTGATTTGCAATAAGAACAAAATCACCCCTAGAAAATGAGCAAGGGATGACATGGGCATTGTGTTGTCATTGTAAATGTTTAATGCGGGCTTGGAGATGCTCAAGAGCGTTAATGCATTGTTCATTGAACATCTCTAATGGATGTAATCGTTGAACTTTATAAGTGTCATCATCAAAAATGTCTCGAAGAGCAACTCACAAAGTAATAATTTCTAACTCCAAGGGCATGATTGCATCAGTACCATAAACAAGATTATAAGGAGTAGTTCCAATGGATGAATGGACACTAGTTCGATATGCCTAAAGTGCATAAGGGAGTTGTGTATGCCAATCCTTATGATTGTTGTGGATAGTTGCTTTAAGAATTTGTTTAAGAATTTTATTAGTGTGCTCAGCTTGTTTGTTAGATTGCGAATAATATGGTGTGGAGAAATGATGTTGAATGTTAAAACTTTGGAGAAATTTTTGAACCTCACTATTCTTAAAGAATGTTCCATTATCTAAAACAATTGCAGAAGGGAGTCCAAAGTGAGCAATTATGTGTTTGACAAAGAAATGACAAATTATTTTAGTAGTTGTTGAACGAAGAGGGATAGCTTCGACCCATTTTATGAAATAGTCCATGGCGGTGATGATAAATGTATGTCCAACAGAAGAAGGCTAGGAAATTTTTCCAATAAGATCTAACCCCCATACTAAAAACGGCAAAATGGGAACATTGGCACGAAGTTCAATAGGGGAGCATGAATCAAATTACTATGCTCTTGGCATGTGTGACATTGCTTAACATAATTGAAACAATCCTTCTCCATATGTGTCCATTAATAAACCATACGAATAAGTTTTTGCACTAACGAACGTCCTCCAAAATGACCGCCATAGGCCCTAGCATGAGCCTATTCAAGCACTAAGGTGATTTCAGAATCCTTAAGAAAACGTAATAAGATACCATTAAAAGATCTTCTATACAACGCATCTACAAGAATCACATTATTTTTTTAAGTTTTCTTAAATGCTTTCAAGTATTCGCTGTGGTAAGTTTGAGAAGGGTACCATTCTTTAAGTAATTGTATATCGTATTATACCATTCACACGAAGATGTTTGAGTTATAGCTGAGATATTTTCTAATGAAGTGTCAATTGAAGGTTTCATGCTGGTATGAATAATGAATGTGTAGTCTATAGAAGGATTGGGTGGGGAGATGAGAGAGGCTGCACTGGTCATGGCATCTGCATGTCGATTATCTTTTTGTGGGATGCTATCAATGGTAAATGAGTCAAATTTGTCTAAAAGTTGCATGATAAAGTCCTTGTACTTTAATAAATTTTCATGTATAGTTTGATATGTGCCATTGGTTTGTTTAATAACCAATTGTTAGCTTCCAAAGATCCTACAATCAATGCTTCATACTCATCTATATTATGTGTACATAAGAAGTTCAAATGGTAGGATAAGGGAATAGGGTTACCATCAGGTGGAATCAGGACCACACCTGCACCGGAACATGTTCGACACTTAGATCCATCAAAGAATAACTTCCATGATTGTGTATCAATGCTTAAAACTTGATCATCTGGAAAGGAATGAATGGGTGAAAAATTTGATGGAGAAGGAGCATCAGCTAAGTGATCAGTTAAATCTTGGTCTTTGATTGCATTTTGCAAAACAAATTTTAGATCAAACTCGGTTAGCAACATTACCCACTTAGCTAAATGACCAGATAGATCAGTTTTACTGAAAAGGTATTTGAGAGGATTGAATCTTGTGACAACTTGTATCTCAACATTTATTAAATAGTGTCGCAACCTACTAGTAGCGAATACAAGAGCCAAACACTATTTTTCAATTGGTGAATACATATTTCATAATCGATTAAAGTGCAACTAATGTAATAAACAGGATTGTCTTTGCCATGGTCATTGTGCTAAGCCAACAATGCTGCGAGAGCATGAGTAGATGTGGCGATGTACAAAATAAATGGTCTATGAGGTATAACAGGTTGTAAAATAGGTGTAGCTAAATATTCCTTTAGTTTTACAAAAGCTTCTTTACAATCATCATTCCAGTCAAAAGGAACATCCTTTTTAAGAAGAGATGTGAATGGTGATGTGAGGTTAGCTAAAGATGTGACAAAATTTCTAATAGCCTAGATTTTTCCTTGTAACATGCGTAATTGAGAAATATTCTTAGGAGGTGGAATTTTAACAATTGCATCAATTTTCTTTGTATCCACCTCAATGCCTCAATGAGATATGATAAATCCTAAGAATTTACTGCTTTCTACACCAAAAACACATTTTTTGGGATTCAATCGCATGTTATATTGCTTGATTTGTTCAAAGATTTTGCGAAGGATAGTTATGTTGTCTTGTTGAGTTAAAGATTTGGCAAGGATATCATCAACATAATTTTCTAAGATTTGGTGAATGTAATCATGGAATATTAATGTAATTACACATTGATAAGTTGTAGGTCAGAATTCTTTAAACCGAAAGGAATGACAATCCAACAAAATGTTCCCCAAACAGTGGTGAAGGCAGTTTTGTATTGGTCACAGGGATTAATAAGGATTTGATTATAACCAGAGAATCCATCCATGAATGACAACAAAGCATGTCCAACAGTTGAATCCACAATCATATCAATATTAGGAAGTGGAAAATCATCTTTCAAAGAGGCTTTATTCAAGTCTCGAAAATCAGTACACATCCTAATTTTGTTATTGAGTTTTGCAACTACGACAATGTTCGAGATCCAAGAAGAATAATCAATAGGTCGTATAAAGTGAGCATCAAGAATTTTCTCAAGTTTTTCTTTAACTAGCCATGCCACTTTAGGGTGAATTTTATGAATCTTTTGGCGAGCAGGTTTAACAGTGTTGTCAAAGAAAACATTATGCATCACAAAGGTTAGGTCTACTCCTAGCATATCAGAATATTTCCAAGCAAATATCTCAGGAAAATCATGAAGTAAAGTAGTTGTATCTTCTTGTTCTTCATCATCAAGACACTTCTCAATTTTAATGACTTTATCTTGGTCACTAATGTCCATAAGTACATCAATTGTATCTCCTAAAGGGACTCCAATGGATTTAGGACTTTCAGATTCCAACCATTCTTCATTGATATCACCTATTTCTTGCTTGGTAATATTTATGGTATGTGAAATGGGCGAGGATGAGGTACCATAAACACCAAGTATGTGTTTCAAAGCCTCATCACTATTGACAAAGAACCATGAAGGTGGGAGGGTCAGATCAAGCAAGTCGAGATGAATAAGGGTGAGTTTGTGTTGTGGCTGACATGTGATCATATTGATATTTAATGATGGCCATTGAGTATCTTTAGTCATTTTAGAAAAAGAGTATCCCAATCTGATTTTCATTTCTTCTTTATTTGGTTCAATAGGAACATGAATACCTTGTTCATGTTTTCCACACCCTTTTCCATTATAGCCCAATTGTTTGACAAATGTATAGCCTTTCCCATAAATTCTTTCCATTTCATGTGGGGGGTGGGGATTGGTGATGTATCTCCTCAAAATTTGTTGTGTATGTTGTGTTTTCATTTCTATTGTAAGAGATAGATGTATGAGACAATTGTTCAGAATTTTGAGTGGACATAATAGCGGGTTGGTCAAGCTCTTCATCAGATGTCTTCGTAAGTGTGTAATCGCCCATAAATGAAGGTGTGAAATCTAAAGATCCTCAATCATCACCAACTAATGTAGATGGTAATTCTGTGTCATGTTGTTTATTGTCAAAAGGATCAATGTGTGAGGTTGGAATTAATGTTTTGAAAGGACTTGTGATTCCCGTTGGAAGGTGCAAACAATTCTCAGGTTCGAGTTCAATTTCAATTTGATATATATGATTGTTATAAACATACTTCATGATATAATGAAGAGTTGAAGAGATTGCATTCATCTCATGAATCCATGGTCAGCCTAGAAGAAGATGTGAAATCTAAAGATCCCCAGTCATCGCCAACTAATGTAGATGGTAAATATGTGTCATGTTGTTTATTGTCAAGAGGATCAATGTGTGAAGTTGGAATTAATGTTTTGAAAGGACTTGTGATTCCCATTGCAAGGTGCAAACAATTCTCAGGTTCAAGGTTAATTTCAATTTGATATATATGACTGTTATAAACATACTTCGTGATACAATGAAGAGTTGAAGAGATTGCATTCATCTCATGAATCCATGGTCGGCCCAGAAGAAGATTATATGAAAGTTCATGAGGCATGACATGGATAGGACTCTACAAAGTAACTACTCCAACTCTAATAGATAAAGTGATGACCCCTAGTAGTTGCTTTGTTATATTATCAAACCCTCTAATAGAAATGGAGTCAGGTTTTATCTGTGATCTATCCACTTTCAAGTGGTCAAGGAGGCTCACACTGGACACATTAAGAGAAAAAACATTATCTATAAGAGTATGCTTGATACTTGTGTGATGAAATTGAGCAATGATCATAAAGGAATCATGTTGTTTTCATAGTTCCAAGGGAGGAAGCTCATGTTGATGAAAATTAATGTCAACACTACGCTTTTGAACAAGAGAAGCCACATCTTTAGGAGCAGTTCCAAGAGGGACTATTATTTGTTTCAAGGCAGTTTAAAGGATGGTATTATAACTTGGTGAATTTTGAAGTAAGTCCCAAAGAGAAATTTTATTAGGAGTATTATTTAATTGTTCAACAAGATCATACTCTTTTGTGGGTGGGAGGTAACAAGGAGCACTAGGCGGATTAGGTAAGGGTAACAATGGTGGAATGATTTGTGGTGGTTGTGGGTTATTTCATGTGTTATATGTATGAGAAATAGTATCATCACTAGATTGTTGTGATAAATTAGAAGAATGAAGGGGATGTGAGGGTGGGTAAAGGGTAAGTTTTGGATTATTGGAAGGATGGAGCAGATGCGAAGGGGGATAAACAATAAGTTTTGGTTGAACTACATGAACGTCCTTAACATCACAAATGTCATTACAAACCATAGTGGATGAATTAAATGGGATAGAGTCTTGAAGAGACTCATATTTCAAAGGAAATTCATCACTTCCAAAAGGTTGTAAGGGTGAACTATCATGCATTGGAAGGAGTTTACCACAAACCTTAGTAGATGGCTTATGTGAGATGAAACCTTTAAGGGATTTATCTAACAAAGCAAAGTCATCATGATCAAAGGGTTTGAGGGAAGGTGGTTCGGTAACAGTTGGATATGTCTCATTATAAGTGTCAGAGGATGAAGCGAGTGAGATGACACCCTTGAGGGTTTCATCTAACTTGTCAACACCATCGCTACTAAGTGGCTTGGATGAGATGTTATTTTGAATTTGAATCATATGCTTAATGGGATCATTTGAGGTATTGTTTGATTGGTTTTGGAGATTTGCTATAGTTTCCTCAATGTAAGTTGATCGAAAAGGACTATGAAAGATAACCAAAAATGGAATTTGTAAAATTATAAGACTATCCATAAATGTCATGAGGAGAAATGAAATATATGCTAAGAAAACAAAGAAAATCCAATCTAAAATAGAAAGGAAATAATAAAACTCAGAAATATGCAATGCAAGAAAGTAAAATTTGGAAATTCTAATTAAAGATTGTAAAGGGATTGATTCGCCCTAGGTGGCGAATGAGTCCTAGGTGATGAATTTTTTTAATGTTTTTCTATTTTTTTTTATTATTTTTTTGTGCTTTTCTAGAAATTCTAAACTCTGTACACTGTAACTTCAGATTGCAAATATAGAATTGAAAGAAATACCCTAATTTAAGATAAAGAATGCTTGTACTAAGGCAATGTTTTTAAGAAATCTAAATTATGCAAGAGCCTACAATGATGAAGACCTAAAATTCAATTTAGAGATGCAAATCAGAAGGGTATAATGCTCAAAATGTCAAATTCACCAAAATGTAACATAGATTTTAGGACTCGAAATGCTTGCTCTCTTCCTAAGTTTTTGACCTAGAAAGAGAGAGATTTAGATCCTAAAATTCTAGAGGTTCATTCAATTAAGGAAAAGTATGATGTAATGGGATGTAAATGAACTAAACCAAATGCTATAGATTAATCTAAATGACTGAAAATGAATGCAAAACTAAGATTTATGCTTTGTTTGAAAACACAATGTGATATGCATAGACTATGAAATGATGATAAAAAATGCAATATTTAACTAAAAAAAAGGTTGTTTCTGAGAATGTGTGCACCTGTAAAGTTGTAGAGGACTAAAGGATAGATTGAAATTCTAATGAAAACTAAAATTTAGCTAATTGGGATTCATTCACCAAGGTGGCGAATTAGTCCCAAGTCAGGTCTTTTTCTAAACAGAACCTGATTTTTGACTGTCAGGGACCTAAAATAGATTCAAACTCACTTTTGCATTTCAGGTGGGACTCATTTTCAAAGGGTGGTGAATCAGTCCTCCTACAGATTCCTGCAAGTTCAAGATTCAAATCTACAGCTTGATATTTCTACAACAAATTTTGACAGAGTCCTAATTCCATATCTCTAAAAATCCCTACAAAATAGCTTAAAATTGTTGATCTAATGGGGGGTTTTCCTTGGTCAAACCCCTAGATTGGTAATAAAACCTTGAATAGAGAGAAATATGCATAAACCCTTGTCTTAGATATGTTAAAAACTAGGAAAGGCTGAATCATGACAAAAACCCTATTCTATTGCTCTAGAATAGGTTATGCAAGAATGATTGAAAGGATGCAAGAGATCTATCCTAGAAATCCTACAACACATTAAACAAGCATAAGAAACAAAATGCAAGTGGTAAAAAATTACAATAAATACCTTGATCTGAAGATTGAGTAACAATGGAAGATGGAATCAATAGGAAACCAAGTCCTTACGCATGATTTGGTGGATAGTTGCACCTCTTCACCCTAGATTTCTTCATGATTCACCATAGGAATCCATAATCAACCCTTTGAATTGTTGGATCTTGACAATGTGAGTGATCTCCAAGACCTACAAAAACCCTAGTTTGTTGTCCTAAAACTTTCACTTTTGCTTGTGAACTTTGTTGTAGAGTACTTTTTGCTCTTGAGATGATAAAAAGTGATAAAATGATGTGTAAAATGACTTAAAATGTGTATTTATAGGAAACAACACCTTATTTTCCTATTAATTAGACCTAAGAGGCTAACATCCACTAGAAATAAGGACAAAATTAATTAAATTCTTTGATTTTGAACTTTCCTCAAAGGGGACTCATTTGCCACCATTAGCAAATGGGTCCCATCGAGGGACCCATTCACCAAGGGTGGAAAATGGGTCCCACTACTATCATTTGAAGGTGGGTTGTAAAGATATGAAGTCATTAAGTTTTTTTTGTTGGGTTTAATGTGTTTTCTCATGTGAAAGAGCCATCTAGATCAAAATTAATAGGTCTAAGGGGAATATAAATGCCATTTTAAGGGGGAAATGATATGAGGGGACTCAAAAGTGGGTCTAAGTATACATGAAATTGTCTCTTTCTTCAAGAGGGTTACAATTCTATCTAGTTTCCATCCTCTCTCATAATAAATTCACCTACACTGCTTTCTCTCACCATCCATAATAACGCTTTGCAATCCTTCCCATCACCTGGAACGGTTGACATTTCACATCTTTCACCTTCCATACCCATTCACTATAAGGCTTATCCAATTCCATCCCTAATAAGTTGGTCTTATACCTTATTGGGGGAAAGTACTTAACTCATGTCTTCAATGGTCATAGACTTGGTACTGGAGATCACTATGTTGAAAATCCAAAATACATAGAAATTTTCAAAAATCCAACAAAAGAAAAAAACTTCAAAAATCCAAAAAATCAAAACATGTCAAAAATCCAAAACAATAAAAATATTCTCCAAAAAATCCAAAAATTAAAATATTCCCAAAAATTCAAAACATCCAAATAACCTTCAAAATATCAAAAAACTATTAAGTCATGTAGGCAAGGCCATCATCGATGAGGTCTTGAGGTATATAGCCAGTCCTTAGGGTTTGTCAAATAAAGTCAATCATCATTCATAATAAAGTATCTTTCACCTGAGTCAAGGTCAAACTATGATGTCTCTATGCATGTTACATAGGCAAGGCCATCATTGATGATCCCCCGAGGCACTAGGTTAGTCCTTTAGGGTCTATCAAGTCAGTCATTATCCACAACATAATCAAACAGACACCTTGATTTGACACAAACAGTCATCTAAGTCTCAAAAAAATCATGAAGCAGTTAGAAAAACTATCCAACTCATCTTTAAACCAAACCAGTCAAATATCAAATCAATAATTATCAGTTAATCAATGGTCTTATTGATGCAGGAGCATCCAGTGGTGTGAGGGCAATCTTGCATCACCCAAAAGATGATTTCCATTTTTTTTCCTGTTGTTTTCTTTTTGTAGATGTTTTTGTATTTCTGGATACCCTTTTCATCGAATAAGAGTTTCCAACTTTCAGAACTACTTTTTTGCTTTTTCTGCTCAACTGCTATTTTTAGCAGGTTTGAATTTGAAATCGTGGGAAGACAAAAATTTATGGGAAGGTTCAAGATGGAAAAATACACAGTCTGGTGAAAGAATCAGGTCAAGATCATTCACGACTTGAAAGTTATTCAAGTTCCAGTTTCTGCTTTTTGCCCTGAAAAACCTTCCGAGCTCAGTTTGAGGCACTAAATGATCCCGGATGGACCTGAAAATTTGCGGAAACACCAAAGTAGTCTACCAAAAGCCTACTTTGTAGATAATCATCTTTTCGAGAGCTTTCCGAAAAGGTATTATCATTGAAGATCCGACGGTCAAATTAAAAGTTATGGCTGCCGGAAGTTGGTGCATATTTTAGAAATGTGCTAATTTTCAACCGTGAATTTAAACTTGAATTTCAAATTGTAATTTTGGCGCCAAACTGTCAAAAATCTTATCTTGAAGGTTGTTTTTGGTTCCAAACTGCAATGGATCTATTTAGGGGCTTGTTTCTGACTTTTGGGTAACTTTTTTGGGGAAATAAGTTTGCATGCTATGAAAGGGGATCTGGGTAATTTTCTGTAAGTTGGTAATTTGCATGTAATACAGAGCTTGGGGATTTGAGATCCTCTGCATGTAAGAAGTTCAATATTTATGAATAAAATATTATTCTCTGTTTTGTGAGTGTATTTCTGTGTCTCGGGTTTGCTCCCTCGTCAGGTGGTAT
>VDFB02330354.1:56963-67769 GCA_007258455.2 Sequoia sempervirens
TAAAAGTTATGGCTGCCGGAAGTTGGTGCATATTTTAGAAATGTGCTAATTTTCAACCGTGAATTTAAACTTGAATTTCAAATTGTAATTTTGGCGCCAAACTGTCAAAAATCTTATCTTGAAGGTTGTTTTTGGTTCCAAACCGAAATGGGTCTATTTAGGGGCTTGTTTCTGATTTTTGGGTAACTTTTTGGGGAAAGAAGTTCGCATGCTGTGAAAGGGGATCTGGGTAATTTTCTGTAAGTTGGTAATTTGCATGTAATACAGAGCTTGGGGATTTGAGATCCTCTGCATGTAAGAAGTTCAATATTTATGAATAAAATATTATTCTCTGTTTTGTGAGTGTATTTCTGTGTCTCGGGTTTGCTCCCTCGTCACTTATACAAGAAGAGGCATTGTTAGACCAAATTTGACGTCTTATATGACTTGCCTCATTTCTTGAAACTAGACCTGCCTTTAACATTTATCTTATACAAGACGTGTCCTTCTTGAAATTAGACATTATCATTCATCAACTGTAGACATGAAAAATTAGCATCAAGCATTTAATTAATTCATATTCATCCATTCATCAAATAAATCAAGTCTATTTGATTAATCTCTAAATTCCTCCATTTAAATTATATAAATTCATCTTTAGTAATAACATCAATCCCTTTAGTTAAATAAATCAAAATATTTATTTAACTAAATCTAAATCATTTTCCATCTCCTTTTGATATATTTTAATCCATAAATATAAGTCAAAAAGTCAAATCACTTAATCTTCACTTAAGTTAATCAAATCATGATTAAGGTTAAATCTAATGCAAGTCCCATCCTCTAGCTTTTCCCACTTGCACAAATAAATGATTTTAATTAATTTATTAAATCTTCATTTTCCATCAGCATAGCATAAAAGTGAAATATTCCCCCATTTTGAATCTCCCTCTCAAATTACTTGTCCCTTCCAACATAGCATTAACTCCCCTCTTACATGTCCCCCACTTGGAATTTAAGACCCCTTCTTCACCCTCCAACAAGCCAAATTTAAAATTTGAAAAGGCCACCTAATGTCATTTATTGGCACATTCATCAAAACATGCACATCCTTGGTCCATTCACATGGTGACAAGTGGCTCCTTCCTATTGGTTGGGTTTTTCTCCCACATTCATCCCTTTGGAATCTTCTCTCATCAAACTCTTCTATAAATGGAGAGGCTATCCTTCATTCTAATCATCCACAATCTTCATGCAAAGTTACTCTCTTCACATTGAGAGCTAATTGCGTTCACTTCATTGTCATAGCATTTCATTTTCATCATTTAAGCTTGTCAATGGTTGGGAAAGGGCCACTTTTCACATCAAAGTGACACCAATCCACTATGGAATAGTTGTGCATTGTGTTTCTCTTAGCTTTTTATTTTTTTATGTTGTTATTTCAGTTTGTTCATGAAGCATAATGTATTATTTCATAGGAGAATTAATAATTTTGCATTGGTGTGAACTAACCCATGTTATGGAGTGTTGGAGATTTAGCCATTTGTAGATTTAGGGGTGCTCACGTATGGGGCTAGAAGGAGGTCCTTTCATAAGTTGATATCTTTGCTTTATTGAATGCATGCAGATTTGTTGATTTATCTTTGTATTTCGATGCATAGTTGACCTCTTTATATTTCTCATGTTGCTCGAATTTCAACTATCACATGGTTAATGGCTGAGATTCGTTTAATTGTTTTGCATTAATTTATATGCAAGATAGCTTTGATTAATTGATATAGGTTGTTGTGAGTGGCATTTGGTGAGAGAAGTGAACTGGAGACTGATTGTTGTTCGGTTAATATAAAGTGATCACATTTTTCTTTGATAGAAAATCAATAGGAATCATTTTATAGGGTCTTCAATAAGAGGTTTATAACTATAGGAATTCTCCTCTAATACTCTTATCATCACTCTTAGTCATTCCAAGAAACACGTCAAGGATTTCATTTTAAAAAAGCTTTATTTACTTGTCATTTTCTCATTGCTTCAACTTTTTGATATCCTACAAGTCCATCAATTGTAGGAGTGTTGGTGTTTGTTTACAGATGATCTATTTTTATTATTAGATGTGGGAAATTTGTGATGAGTCTTAAGCAACTGTTTTCTTTTTATGCATAAATCAAAATTCCATGATGGGTGCGCACTCATTAGTTATTGTTTCAAACGTTGATAAATATTGCATTGTTTTTTGCCATTACACATAGATTCTATTCAATGGCTGGGAGGATGCTAGTCAAAGGTTAAGGATTCAGATTTACACCTGTTATTTGCATTTAATGACATTTCAAATGTTGATAATTGCGCTCCCTGTGATTATAATTTTTGAGACATTCTATCAATAGTTCCCATGCTTGGTCCATGCGTCCACATCAAGTGTACATGTCCGCCATAGCCATTCTTATATCTTTGTTGGTTGTAGAGACATATCCAAAGCCGTGGCTGCTTCATTCAAATCCCAAGCCATTTCAAATTTTATTCTCTACATATTCTTCTTATGATCGCTTCCTCTTTTGTCTTCTCTGCGCAAGGAGATTTTACTAAGCCAGGAGGAGGACGCGGATGGAAAAAGGCCGATGCTGAAAAACCATAAGACTCATCTATTCCATTAACACCACTCCTCTAATCAAATTCATATGCAAAGTGCCATGAAAACAATGCAGCCAAGGATTTTTTTTTTGATAATAATGATATCTTAAAAGTCACAGGTCTTTTAAGCTCTTCCAATTTTCTCCTCGGGCTGTCATCCACAAAACCTGAGTTCACAACTCTCCCTTCTCTCTGACATTATGCCATAAACAAAGTTTTCAATTTCCACAAAGTGATAAGCCAAAATATCTAAATTTTCTCTAGTTGCGGGGAAAATCACATTACAGCGTATGAATGTGATGTATTGGTCCTGCGTGTTGATCTTTCACTAGCAGTTTGGCCCTGCCGAAAGCCATTCCTTTTGATGTGACCATCCTTTTTTCTCTGCTATTACTCTTGATATCTTCTCCATTCATGTGACTCTATGTTCTGCAGTGGGAAAATAATCTTATTATATTGTTTCTTGTTCTTTTTTATATATATTTGTAATTCTGAGAGCAGTTTTGACTTCTTCATGTTTCTTTCAAAAGATGAAGTGAAATTCATAAGAGTAGTCTTTGCCACGACTCGGCGCGTGAAATTTGATGTGGCTTGAAATTTTCTAAAGGTCTTTTTAACAAGACCAATTCGGCATCCACTGACTTATTAGAAAACAGTTCATGATTTTTGTGCCAGGTATCTTAAAATTATATCTTTATTCTCACTCTGCAGCTTACCAAGTTGGAAAATAAGATGGTAAATATCAACATCAAATGTGAATGAAAAGTAACATTATTTAAATCTTATTTGTGGAGGAGATGAAATCTTGGTCCACCATCCAAGATAATGTTGCTTTCTATTTTTTTAAGTGTCCTTAATGCTTAGCTTAAATAAAAAACAATATGTTGTTCCTTTTTAGTTTAAATCATTTTTTATGCTAAGGCCCGCATTTTTATGCTTGCCTAATCATGTGGGTAGATTTAAAATCATTGGTGGGCATACATTTTAATATCTAAAGCCTTTGTCATGTTTCAAACATATCTAAGAGATCATCAATAAAGTTTTTATTGTACATTTAGTTCTCAATGCATGATTTAGACTTTTATAAATTTCAAAGGAAGAGAATCTCTTGCATTAAAGATTACCATTGAATTCATTCATTTTGAAAGTGTTTTCATTTTGATAAATATTATTATTGATTCTTTGAAATGAATCTCATCTCTAAGATTTTAATTTGTAATGTGTTAATAGGTTAATCAAGCATTGAAATCAAGTGTAGCAAAGCAAGATTGGAGTCGAAGAAAATTAGGCATTGAAACTTGAAATTCATAAAGCATTTTTAAATGCTTAGAGCTTCTATTTCATGCTTTAATTTTCTGTTTTAAATCAGCTCTTATCTTTTTGGGGCTCTAAAAGGAACATTTCAATTTTCACAACAAAGAGGCTTAAAAAGAACTTTGGAACAAACTTACTAGAGTTGGTTTTCAGATTTAACAATTGAACAAGGCAAATTTCATATCTCATTTTAGTGCTTTAAAACGAATCAAAATCATTGCTTTGTGGACTTAAAAAGAACATGTGCTACTTTGTTTTGTGATTTCTTACTCAAACTAACACCATTGAAAATATGTATGTGCTTCTCTTGTGCCTCACGGCAATCTTGAAAATCAAAAGGCTTTTTGGTGGTCGTAGATTGGGATAAGGTGATTGCCTCCACACTTCATTTTGGAACTAAAATTGAATAAAACATCTTGCGAGTGTGAGTAAACCTATCACGTGTCTTCTCTCTTTGTTTTTCAACAAAGATCGATCAAGTTACGAATATGTTTGCTCACTTTTGTTTATCTTAGAGGGCTTTCCTTGGGAAAAAAGTACCCACCCAAGGGAATGACTCAACCGGTAATACTCTAAAGCTAAGAGTATTTCTAGTCGGGATATAAAAGTGGTTACTAGAACAAAGGCCAGTATCACATGGTTGGATCCAACGAGAAGGGAAGCAATGGTCTCTCGCCTCGATGGGTAAACCCCTACGAACAGAAAGTCTGAATTAAAACCTTAGTTGTAGAAAGGCCAAAATCCCTATCTATTTGTTGTTGCAAGAACGGTTGTTCTGAAACCTCCCCACACTTTTATCATTTTTAGTAGAAATGGAAAAATATGTCATGGGAGTTTCATAGGTATTGATGCTTGGCTTCCCCAAGAAGTGAGTGTTGTGGAGGGGAGCTAGTGGGGTCAAGCATCTAACCATTCGCTAAAAATAAGTGTATCTAGATTTTTCTAAGTGGGGACTCAACAAATATAGTCTTTCATATCCATAGGATTGTGCTTGTACTTGGTTACAAAAAAAATTTATTGTTTGAAAACATTGGGAAACAAACATTTAACATTTTCATCAAAATTTCAAACCCTTTAGGAAGCAAATACAATTGACCAATTTCATGTGTTATTGCTTTCCCTTGGGATTTTATCCTTAGAGGTTTCTAAACACTTGGATTTATATCTCAATTTTCTTACTAAATTTAACAATAGGTAACCTTGACCTTGATTTCATCAAAGTCCCACATGATATATTTTATGGAATGAGAATAAGTTGAGACATTTGACATCTAGTTTGAAAGGCTAGTCAAGAAGTGTTTGTGGTAAAACAAAGTCATTAAAAAAAGACTGAAAACAATTGGACCCACACATGTGTCTCCAATGATTTCACGCAAGATTGAGATCAAGAAACCAAAGGTAAAAGCTCTTAGTCCGAAAGATGGCCAAAAGTGTCTCTCAATGCTATACGAATTTAGATGAACATTTCTTTTTAACTTTTATAGAAAAACTTCAAGAAACAATCCTGGTTTGTACTCATTCTATTATTTTCAAAACCCAATTTTTTTTAGGGAGTTTGAGCATCTTGTTTAGAGAAAAGCACGTTCTTCAAAACCAAGGTCTTGTAGGAAAGTGTCTTTTTAGGTAAATATAGGATAAAAATAAAACTTTCATCCATCTTTGAACATAAACCAAAATCATTTCATCATCAATTCTTGAAAATCTTGGAAAAATCCTTCATGTTAAACTTTGGGAAAATCATTTGAAACAAATCCAAAATCATCTTTTTTTATTAGATGTGTGTAGTTGCATCCTTCTCCACATATTTAGTCAAATTATCAAACCTTGTGGACAAATTTATCCCTTGATAACATCTAACATCTTGGGGTTTAGGAGTTCACAATCAAAAATCAAAACCCAATAAAAAATCATTTTGTTAAGTGTGTTTAGATGAATCCTTCTTCTCACACTTAGTCAAATTAGCATCTTGAGGAAAAATTTACTCTAGGACAATATATAACCTCTTAGAGTTTATGAGTTCACAATCCAAATCAAATCTTGAATCTAATCCAAAATCCAAGTCCTAAAGTTTAACATATCCTCCAAGATTTCTTAAAATTTCTAAAACATTCATATCATCCACCTTTCACATATTTCACCATCATACTTTTGATCCTTAAATCATCCTAAATTTTATCTTTTGTACTTAAAGTTAGATCAATCCAAAGAATTAAGAGATTCATCTCCCACATTCTTGAAGATCGATCCCTATTTTATGGTGAAAACTAGATCTCAACACAAGAGGAACATGGAAGCCAACAAAGAAACATCTTTTTTAAGTGACTTAAGTCAAACCACTCCCAGAATGAATCCCATTGGGTCTAGCAGTCTCACGATTAATATTCCTCCATTTTCACAAGAACATAAAGAGGAAGGTGTCCAAATAGAGGATCTTACTAATAATCCCTTTGGGATGACACAAGAGGAAATTAACGAGATAGTCCAAAATCCTTAGAATCACAGAATTATCAATATCATGATGAGACTCAATCCTTCACTATACATGCTTGAATTAGCAAAAGAATGGGCTAAACTCCCTTTTGATTTTGATATGAGTACCATTGTGGAACCATCTTTTGGGGTCATGCCTCCAATTTCATCTACACCCCCAATCCAAAATGTCAATAAAAACATCCCACAAATCACATCATCTATTGCTCCAACTCAACCCATTGTGAATAAGGGAAGCACATTTACCAATGCACTACAGCCACACCCCCTTATGAATAATCAAGATTTGGACGCAAACACCATCTTGGGGAAAACCATACTCCAAAATCCATCACACACATACATTCCCCTCACTTTTCATGATCCCAATAACCCATCATCATCATACTTTTGGGAAACACTCCAAACCTCTATCCCCATAACCTCAGAAGGAGAGGGTGACATATTTGGACCAGGGGGAATTTTTGACACTACACCATTTCCTCAAGAGATTACACCCCTCACATTTCCACCACTTCCACCATTGGCATCAATATCCACACCATCTCTTGGTTTAGGGCTTCCCCCTTTACCCAATATTGACCAACAAAATCAAATCAACCCACCAAGCATCATACCAAATCTGAGAATATTGCCATCAATATCACAACAATAGATGGTGACCATCCCCATAACACAAACCATCACTACATCATCAACCATCCCTCAAAACATGGTCTCACAAGGATCAAACACATCAATCACACCATGTACCACTCAAACCCTAATCATCAACACAATGGTGCCTCTCATCACCACAAAAAGCATCATTCCATATCCAACTCCACCACCACCACCACCAAACTTCAACACATCAAGTCAATATAGTATTGCATTGCAAGCCACTCAACGAGCTACTTATTAGAAGGCATTACAAACAATTCAAAACCGATAAGCTACACAGCTAGCTGCTCAACAAGACACCCAAGCTATTCAAGCTGCTCAAGCTACTCAAGCTACACAACAAGCACTACAAGTGCAACAAGCACAACAGGCTATAGAAGCCCAAGCCTTATTGCAATAACAACAAGTTGCTCAGGCTGCACAGGAAGTGCAAGATACTCAAGCCACACAAGTTACACAAGCTACCACTCAAGAATAAGCACAGGATCAAGCCCAAGTGCAAGATCAAGCTCAGGCACAAGCCCAATACCAAGTCCAACAAGCTCAGGCACAAGTGCAAGCGCAAGCATAGGAACAAGAACAATATCTCACACAACAAGCAGCCCAACAACAAGCATATCAACAGGTGCTAAAACAATACCAAGAATAGCAAGAAGCAACTCAATTAGCAGCCCAACAACAAGCTCAAAAAATGCACTATTAGTACAACAACAATAGGATCAACAAAAAGCATTGTTTGTACAGTAACAACTGCAAGCATACTTGACTCTACAGAATATACAAACACCATCCATCAACATACCAACCAATCCACCCATCCCACCAACAATTGAACCACCTCAGAACACTTTCATCCCACCCCCTGATCCGAAAAATGATGTCACAACACAAATCAAGTTGCTCTCACAACAGGTGCTTGACCTTCAATCAGGGCGAACCATGAAAACACCTAACAACTTGTGTCCTTATCCATTCAATAGGAGCCTTGTAATGAAACCGTTCTCGAAGGGATTTGAGATACCCAAATTTGATAAATACCATGGGATGGGAAACCCTAAAGATCACATTAGGGAATTCCAAGTTCATTACATGGAGGTCACATATGACAATACATATCTGATGTGACTATTTCCTAGAAGTTTGGCTGGCCATGCTATGGAATGGTTCTCTCACCTACCTCAAGGCATCAAGACATTCAAAGAAATCATGGATGCATTCATCAAAAACTACGCATGTAATATCGCTATGGATGTCAGTCTAGAGGAACTATAGCTCTGAAACAAGGTAAGAATGAATTATTTGCTTCCCTCTTACAACGATGGCAATCAAAGGCCAATTAGAGCAAATGGGTCATGCTAGAAGAACAACAAGTCTGCACAATCATTTCAAAGTTTTAAGGAACCTTGGCATTTCATCTTAAAGTTAAAGGTATCACTACGTATGATCAGTTGATCTCCAAGGCACTCAACATCGAGTGAGCCCTTATGACACAACCTGGAGGATCAACTGCATATCCTGAATAGTAGAGAAATCACCCATCCACAAGTTACAGCGACAAACCTCATACATGGGAAAGAAAAAAAATGTTACCAATCATGGTGTTGTGGATGCCAAAATTGTCATCTCCACCCCTCAAAAAAACACACCTTCTCCACAACAACAACCCCAAAACCATCATCAAAATAACCATCAAGCGAACACAACCACATAGCAGCCAAACAATCAAGCAATCAGCAATGCCAATGATCAAAGGGGACCACCCCAACAAAACAACAATTCCACCAAGCAGAAATACGCTACCCTTGGAGAGCCACTTGAGTTCATCATGAAGAAATTGATAAATGAAAATCTCATCAAGGCTCCTACCTATGTGAATTACCAAGAACCAGATGTGAAACCACCCAAGTACAATGAAAATCAGCTCTATGACTTCCATAAAATCAAAGGGCACACCACTAACAGTTGCATGAGATTGAAAAATATAATCCAAGGGTAAGTGCACCAAGATGGTTCCCAAAAAGGGGGCTTAAGTGGCCACTTTTTTTCTGAAATCAGGAAATGCTGACCTTGGACGTGAAATTGAGGATAGTTACACTCAAAATTTTTAGATGGAACAAAAACAAGGATCGAAGTGCTCTGAGTCTACTTTCTAAACTAATAATTTATTTTTAAAATGGTTGAGATTAAGGGGTTCAAAAGAGGGATGTACACAAATTGGTGCTGTTTTTGTTAGAAAAACATAACATAGCAACTCTTGTATGACCTGAGCACGGTGAACTTTTTTGTAGTATTTTTAAAATCACTATGGTTAGAAGTTATCTAACATCAGCTAGTTGATGCATAATTTTTCTAATAATTTTTTAATGAATATTTTATTTTTTACTAATTTTCTAAGTGGGCACTTCCTAAAAAATAGAATTTTGGCCGCGCTCCCCCTACATATGAATGCCAAGAGGTCACCATCTAAGGAGATCTTGAACCATTCTCTTACTGTAAGAACCTAGAGGCAAAATACTGTAAAATACCTCAAGTACCTAAAAATGATGAAGGCCCATCAACACCATACATTGATCTAGCCACTCTCGCTTCCACGTTTGCGATAGATACACCCACCAGTCCCGCCATCCCCACCATCTCTAATATCAAATTCATCATCTAGGAAAATTGTTGTGGAAACTATACAATTCCCAAAAATGCTTTTGTAGTAGGAGAGTTACCACAATCACCTAGATCATGAGGACGTCTAAAATCAAATGAAGCCTCCACATCCAAAACACCCAATGAAGGATATTCCAACTTTAGAAGTTGGGGAGATCTTGACCAAGAAGTCATAGAGGAGGACCCATCCTATCTCTTATAGCAAGACAATAGAATGGCAACCAATCTACCAATGGATAACATCAAAAATGGTTTGCAAATGATTCTCACAATGGGCTATGAGAGAAACTAGAAACTAGGGAAAAAGGACAACGGGGCTTCTAATATCCATCATTCCAAAGATGCAAATGAGAAATATTGGCCTTGGATGTACCCCTCTGAGTATAACCATACGTAGCCAAAGTCCTCTAGTTAGAAAGGTCAATAATCCTCCTTAACAATTAGCAGTCTAACTTTTCTTACCCGTATCTATGGGTCAAGTCATAGACAACTTCACATTTAACATAACATCTATAGTAGTAGTGATGACAAGGATCCCATAACCAACCTACCCATGCTCTACGAGGATACCACTCTTCTCATGATTAGTAGTATGTCATTTGAGCCCACTAACCATCAAAACCATGAAATCTGCCTAGTCTACCTGTAACTCATCGATTGTGACCAACGAGGACCGCCAATTATTGACACATTCAAATATGATGAGGTGCTCTCATAATTCATGGGACTACAGGATAATATTCCATGTGGGGATCACAAATCATGATCCATCATTGAGCTAGATACACATGCATATTATGGGGAAATGATTGAATCCCTCAGTCACAAAAGTGAAAAACTAAGAATAATCTCTAGGTCCTTGAGTGAAAACCACACTGTGGCACTCTCCAACCCAAAAATAGTAAAAAGAAAGGACACATCCAATGGTGAAACCCTCTCTAATGTGCCCAAGGATGGGGGATTCAATCTCAGAGCTTTACATCAGGAAAAATCAATGGTCCTAACTAAAAAATGCAACCCAATCAACTTAGGAATAAAAGAGACACCACACATCACATTCTATGCAGTGTCATT